>CABHPQ010159671.1:0-33699 GCA_902168405.1 Peromyscus aztecus
AGATGGGGAAGCCCACAGATGAAGGAAAAGACAGACTGTAGGAGTCAGAGGGGATGGAGGACACCAGGAGAACATGGCCCACCGAATCAACTAGGCAGGGCTCACATAGGCTCACAGAGACTGAACTGGCAAGCACAGAGTCTGCATGGGTCTGCACCAGGTCTTCTGAATACATGCTATAGCTGTTAGCTTGGTGTTTTATGGGACTCCTAACAGTGGGAGTGGGTATATATGTGACTGCTTTGCCTGCTCTTAGGACTCTCTCCCTCCTCCTGGGTTTCCTTGTCCAACTTGGATAAGATGGCTTTTGCCTTGTCTTATTATACATGTTTTGTCCTCTCTGGCTGTCTTCTCTTGGAGACCTCTTTTCTGAAAAGTGGATCTCAGAGAGAGAGGGGGTGTGGGGAGAGTAAAGAGGAGTGGAGGGAGCAGACACTGGGGTTGGGATGTGTTGTATGAGAGAAGACTCTATTTTCAATAAAAAAAACTTGATCATGATTATCACCACACAAATGTTAAAACATGCTAGCAATGGCATCTACAACAGTAACCCCCTCCAAGATTAAATGAAGACCTTCAACAGTACATAGTACATATATTGAATATCTTTTCATAGTGGATAAATAAACTGCCTAGGTTGCCAGTGCTGTATTTTAATCTGGGAACCTCCTTTGTAACATACTTGAGCAAATGAATAGAACTGCTCTTCATTTTGATGCTAATAAACTGTAAATGATATATATATATATATATATATATATATATATGCTATTGATTGCTTGTACTCTTTTTATTTGGTAAATCATCCTATCCCTGTCAATGTTTCATCAAGAATGGGGAGGTACATTAGGCCCCACTCCTAGATGAGGGGCTATTGACAGTTAATGTCTGCTGAGATAGTGGGTATCATTTTCATTCAGTGATAAGTTGTTCTTCCTCTATAAACAGCCATGCCCTGCTTATACAATAAATTGTAAATAGACTAAGGAATCATATAAATAAATAAATTTAAATAAATAGTGATGTAAAAGACATGAAAAATAGGGTGAGTATTGTGAAAGAGGGAGAAAGGACAATGGGCTAAATTAGTTCAAAATAATTACATATATGAATAAAATTATAAGAGAAAAAATAAAAATATTGTTTAAATCTCTAAGAAAATATGTTTCTAAAACAGACTGTTGTCTCATAGGTCCAAATAACCTGGGATAATGTATTTGGTAATTTTGTAAAAAAAATATCAATGTGCATCCCATAAAAAAGTTTGATAACTGGTATAGAAGCCTCTTCAACAGCTCTTACATCTTACATTTCTCCCTGTAATTTCAATTTATCAGAGAATAAAGTGAAAAGGCCACTTCCTTCTGCATGTCCTGATGCAACACAATTTCCCAGGCTAGTATCTGTCCGTTTTCTTGGGAGCTGCTAAGTTCACAGGAGTAATGTCCCAGCAATTCTATAGCAGCAGTTCGCTGTGGTATTACCCTTCTCCTGGACAGAATACTAGGAGTCAGGCTCTGATTTATAAGTTGTTCATCAGTGGTATCCTCTGCCAGCAGCAAACAGTCACATACACCAGCACCCTCGGATGACCCTAGGCACAATCCACTGAGGTGGGTGGAGGGGGAGCTGCTTTAGTCCTGGGCCAAAATCCCCCACAATATCACCTTTAATATGTTTATATGTTTCTCTGCTTTGCTAGCAAGAATAAATTTTATGAGTGATTACAGTGATTACTGAATATATTGTCAATGCTCCTCTTAGAGATCTCTGTCTCTGTCTTGCTCTCTCCTTCCCTGACATGCACTGTGTGTGTGTGTGTGTGTGTGTGTGTGTGTGTGTGTGTGTGTGTCCCCAGATGTTCTCAGTGGCCTCATTTTGCATAGTGTATTTTAGAAGTAAAATTGCCAGTGCATCAGAGCAGATCAGAGATCAGTCACATACACAATGGAGGTCTCAGTAGTCAATATATAATGCTTATGGGAGAAACAAAAACTGAGTAAGACAACAGTGAGCCACTAAGGGAAGATTTCTCAAGTCTGGTGGGTGACAGAGAAAGTGAAGCAAGACCAATCCCATTACCAGTAGTTATGCTTCAGCCACTCCAATTTAATTCATTTTGCTTTTGTTTCTGATGTGCAGAGGCTGTTTGATGAATTCCCTTCTGGGGACAGACAAGTCTTGAGAGAATATACATTAAAAAGTTATGAAGACTGCATAATTTATTAAACCTGACTCATTATTGGAAGCTTTTAGCATACAATTCATTTAATAGGAATCATTGGTGGGGAAAACAACTGTTGTTTTTGATCTGATCACATAAGCTGTGGCATAATTTTCCTTGCCTGGAGTGGTTTACCTCATCTTGAACAACACAAATACTCACACTTGGCTGGCTGCTAGAAAACAGACACATATGTTTTGTCATTTACTAATGGCAGTGGCTTTACATTTTTATTATGTTCTGTAAAAAAAAAAAAGGTTAAAAATATTCAGTGAAATGATTGAATAATTGAATAGAGAAATCATAGTATAAGTGCATATGGCCAGAACAGGTTTACAAAGAGGCTTCTACCTATTACCCAGGTTTGCTCAGGATAAAAATCAGCAGCAGGGGCTACATGAGATCCTGTTAGAAAGAAAAGGGAAATGGAAATAATCAGAAAGATTGGCCAGCCTGAGTGTTCTTCACAAAGAGTAAAATGACATGTTGAGGGTAGAGGCTAAGAGAACACGTTACACACATGAACCTGGCTTGCTACAGATAAAAGGCAGCCTATCACCAAATAATAAAAGCTACAAATATGAGAAGAGGTGAGATTTCTGTGGTATGAGTTGCTCCAAGGATGCTTTTTGTCCAGAAGCCCCTTCTCTGACCCTGGGCAGGCTTCGTTTTATATAGTATCCAAACTCTTTTTCAAGCCAAATGTTACCAAACTTTTTTAATGACTAAATAAATTCAAATGATATGCTGAAATTTATTAGCCAAGATTCAGTTTGACCTATGGAATGCTTATTTTATGTCCTGTTTTTACTACAAACATGCTTCAATCGTAAAGAAATTTTCTTTTTATCTCCAAAGGACAGAGCCCAATACACAGAAAAGCTGCTCCGAAAGGTCTGTGCAGTCTTGTTCTAAATACACTGTCATATAACATTACAAAAGAATTCATGCTGGTATCTCTGGAGAGCAGATATGAGTACACTTTTCCTCACAGCACAACTGTAATTCCTTACTGTTTTTCCCATTAGGTGAATAGCAAGCAATATCGTAGCATGCTTTTTGTTTTCATTACATATATAAGGATTTGCCATTCTGAATGCCCAGTTGCAGATTGCAAATTATACATAGGCAGATTTTTAAAATTTATGAATTCAGTACTGTGGATGAGCAAATGATGTATATAGTTAACCATGAGCAAGAAAGCATATTCACATCTTATAAAAGAACTTAGGTATGTATAAAATATGCACAAATGTAATAGCTAGTAAATACCACAAAATAAAGGATACCACAATTATTAATAAAGTGAAGAAAGAAAATTCATCTCTCCCTAACATGGTCAAGAAAAAATTTTAAAGATGACAGGACTGTGGCTTTCAGCGAGTGGATGATTTTGATAATGTTATATGATAAAATGCTAATATATGTAGAAATAATAAACCAAGGGGAGTTGACCTAAGAACTATGAACTTACAAATTTCTTGTATACAAACTACAAAATTTCTTGTATAATAGTATAATGTATGATTTTTCTCTTCTAAAACTAGTTTATAAGAATAAAATATGCATTATAGCTTTTAAATTTTTCTATGCTTACTAAGAAATGCTAAAGTATTAATTCTCTCTAGAGATTAACATTTTAACAATTACTTACTGTTAAAGCATGTTATTATTGTTATTGAACTCAATTATTGGAAAAATCTGAAAGTGAAATTAAAGCTTCACTTCCTTCAGGACACAGAACTACTAATAGTAAGAAGATGTTATGAAAATTAATATGACTTCCTAAATGTTATAATTTGAGATGAAGTAGAATTACTGACTCAACCTGAATTTTAGTTTAATTTGATTTTTTAAACATATTGATATTTACTCTCTATACTATGCACATGTTACTGAGGCCCACATATAATTCAAGCTTATGAAAAGCCTTATATAATACATGGAGCCAGATAAGTAACAGCAGTGATTTACCCATAGAATGATTTTTTTTCCTCTCAACTGTAAAAATCTGAGTATATAGCTGCTCAAAGTCCCTCAAAGTCAACACAGAAGTTCAGGGAACCTATTCTCAAATCAAATGTACCGTCCACTGATGCTTTGTTTCAAATTGTCGTAACAGCTTCTTCTCCCCTGTTGAGACATCACTGTCACTGGATTTCTCTGGATTATTTTCATGTCACTACAGTTTCCATAATCACAACTGGGTGCTGTTGATTCCATGAATAGATCATTTTGCCATCAAAGCTATCACTGTCTCCTTTCTGTCGAAGTGTAGTAAACATTGTGGGGGATCCATAACTCTTACCTTCTGGAAGGAATGAACTAATCAGACGCAGAGCTTCAGTATATGTATATTTAGCAATCTGTCACATTAGTTATTACAAATTAAGCAAAGCACCCCCAAAAGAGGTTCTGCTGGGATGCCCCAAGGTGGAGAACAACAATAGGTTCTACATTGTGAGTTTTAAATAAGTTTTGGTGAATACTTATAATATGGATATTCTTGAGGTAAGGTGATGTTTTTCTATTTTAAATCATAGTGAATAGGCTCTTTCTTTTAGAGTACTTCCTTTTACTATGCCCAAAAAGGGGAGGCATATTAAAATTGCAATGCTACTGATATTATACCCTCAGGTCTTCTGAAGAACACAGGGAACACAGTTTTTGTTTGTATACATATCTGTGCTACTATAGACTGAACAACCTGCCACTTTAAGGATGTCTTGCCACAAAGGGGCATTCTGACTGTCATGAGACAGGCTACTAAGATGTAACCACCAATTCCCTTGGATACTTCATATCTAACTCCTTGTCTATGTGTGTCTAGAATGATCTCCTCCCTGGAATAGCTTTCTGTTCCAGGATATTGTCTTAGAAGCTATTCCTATGTATTGTGTCTCACAATTAAAGTATTCTAAGAGCATATGAAAGAGTGGCAGTCAATGCTTTGATCATGCTCTGCAGAGCTTCATAGGAGCCAGTGAGAGCCTGTGATGCCAAGGGTAACTGTTTTGCCTATATTCTGCTCTTCCTTTTCTTTAGCCAGCTTGGGTGTCTCATATCCAGTTACAAGCCCTTTTATTTCTCTTTCCTAGTATTCACCACCTTGTTATTTTAAACCTAACATCCATGTAACTCTACCCTTTGTTTACACCGCAACAAAGGAAGGCTTGGTTTTATACCTCTTACCAGAATTTTCAAGCGTCTACATTGCCTCCTGCAAGACACTAGTGCCAATGCACTGGAGGTTGAGATGCCAAGGCTGCCCACCAGCCCATCGTAAGAATGAGAGCATGCCTTCCATTGCGCTGGGCAAGAGTCTCTAAACCTCTGCCACCTGTCAGAGTGAATCTACCTGTTACTGATTTAAATCCCCTTCCTTCCAGGAATTCATACAGGATAAGGGCTACAAAGTGGAGACATGTTGTTATAATGCCCTCAGTATTGATTCTGAATCATACCAGTTTGCTATGGTTTAAAAAGGTGAGGAGTTTCTAGAATCCTTCAAATCATCTGATAGGGCTCTGTTAAAGGAGAACTGAGTGAATTGCTCTGAACTGACAGAATAGGGTCACTTTAGTAAGCTTCTGCTTCTCACGAGGGTTGGAAACAATAAGGGGGTAGGTGTACAGCAGAATTATGTCTTAGTCGTAGTTTCTATTGCTGCAATGAAACACCATTGCCAAAAAAACAAGTTGGAGAAGAATGGATTTATTTGGCCTATGCTTCCATATCACTGTTCGTAATCGAAGGATTTCAAGACAGGAACTGAAACAGGGCAGGAACCTGGAGGCAGGAGCTGATGCAGAGGCCATGGAGGGGCGCTGCTTACTGGCTTGATCCCCATGGCTTGCTCCCTATGGCTTGCTCAATGTGCTTCCTTAAAGAGCCTAAGACCGTCAAGGATGGCAGCACCCACGTTGAGCTGGGCCCTCTCCCATCAGCCACTGATTAAGGAAATGCCTTAGTTGGATCTTATAGAGATGCTTTCTTAACTGAAGCTCTCTCCTCTCCTCTCGGATGCCTTTAGCTTGTGTCATGTTGGCATTATACTATCCAGCACAAATTTCTTATCCAAGTTCCCAAAGCCTAGAGCACAAAGGTCATGGAAGGCTACTTCTGAAAACCTCCACAAATGCTCACCAGAAAAAGAATTCAGATCCAAACATGTGCATGGCCATAAATATCCAAAAAGCAAGTAATACAGAATCACCTAGTTAAGACACCACTTCCATGTTAGTTCTGTTCAATCACCCTCCATATTTCCAAACTTCAAACATGGACTAGAGAGCAAGGGTGAACAATAGTGTTCAGAAAATACAAGGAATGCTAACCTCAGTAGAGTTCCCGGTCATGGACTTCAAGCTTAAATTTGGCCAGAGCTGGAAAAGAGACAAACTATCTCTCTATAGTATTTATGATACATTCAAGTTCTCAAAATGAGATTCCTTGGCTAAATTGTGGGAGAACTGTTTTAATTACTGTAAATCAATCTCAAAAACAACTGGTAGAAAAGCACAAGTTAAACAGAACAAATTAAAATTAGGATTTTTCTCCTGGAAGCCAATATATTTTGTTAGTTTTAGGCATACTTCTTAGCTACAATGCTGAAGAAAAACTATATTGCTTAGCCTAATCCTTAATACAAGTCTAGGAGACGAACATTGTTATTATCTACCCCATTTTAGAGGTAAGGACATTTAGATACAGAAAGCTGAATTAACTTGCCAAAGATCATTCAAATAGGGAATGGTCCAGCTGGAGCAGATTTTTCCCTATAAAAATGAATAAAAGACCTAAAAGCCAAACAGACATTCTGAATCTCGGAGCATATTACCTGCACTATGTTAAAAATTGTCAGTTGTTCCCCTTTGAAGTAGACTGAAGTAAGTAGGAAACATCTTATGAATATTGACTTTATTTTCATAAATTCACTAACATATACACATGAATAAATTATCAGTAAAGTGGCTAATTAAAATAAATAATAAATGAATATATATTTCTAAACAATGGTCTCTGAACTTTCAACTCTAATAAAGTGGAAAGCATATTGAGAAAAATAAAATTAGCAATTCAGAAGAACATGTGAGACACTTATAAAACTTTAAAAGAAGCAGTAAAATAATTTAAAATGAGAAAAATAAAATAAAGCACATGAAGAATAGATTCCTGAAGCTTAATTTAATTATATAGAAATAGTGGTGCATAATTAATGATCTAATGATTGAAAATTTTTTAATATAATAAAATCTCATTCTGAAATATGAGAGTGTTATATTCAAAAAAATCAGTAAAATTAAACCTGTATTTACATCTATATTGTCTGAAGAGATGACTTAGTGGGTAAAGGCACTTGCCTTTAAGCTGAAGAGCTGACTTCAGTTCATGAGACCTACATGGTGGAACTAGAAAACGGATCCCCAAGAAGTTGTCCTCTGCTCTGTATACATGTACTGTGGCACACACATCTATGCAGAGAAAATAATAGTCAAAAATATAAAAATATGTAATTTATTTTTTACGATAAAAATAAAGACGTGGTGGTTAAGGCCAATGCTACATGAGAGTTCTTCTTGGATAAATATGCAGAAGAAAGAAGTTCCTCGCAGCATGAAACTTCAGAAACTACTTGTAAAATGTATCTATAGAGAAAGAGGTCGATGAGGAAAAGAGGTCCAGGAAAGGAGAGGGAGCAAAGAGGGAGCTAATGTGAACTTGCTTAGCTGATGCTCAGCAGGGCAGCTGGCAGTACTGGGTCTAGGGCTCAAAAGTCAATAGAGCTTCAGATCTTCTAAATTTAAGAATCTGGTTGATCATTCATCAGCAGCAACAGGTTAGGTTTCTTAGGAGCAGGCAGTCTCAAAGTAACTAAAATTTCATGAAGGTAATTTTGCAAAGAATTGGATGGGTCAAATTTTGAGGTCATTATCAGTGGACTTTTGCAACAGAACATTCCAGCTTGCAATGAAGGAAGAGCCTAGAGATCAGTTCACCGGATCATGTTTGGTCTTTCATACAATAGTTGCATCAGATTTAGTGTGTATGTACATACATCCAAATATTCTGTCTGAATATATACAATACTGTTTCATGCTGATATTTGTGATATTCCACAACAAAACTACCCAAACACAATTGTTATACTCCACCATTAAAAATGAGATTTGAATATTGATTTCACCTCAGAGAGACAATGTAAGTGAACAAAAACAGTGTTTAGAGAAGTTATTAGTTAAGCATTTTTACCAATTACAAACACATATTTTGTTAGATATAGACATATTGTGGTTAGATATAAGTTATTTTAGTTTATAACAAATGGCCAAAAGAATAGACTACTGACATTACTTTCAGAGAAAATTCTAATTATTTTTTCTCTCCCATTCTTATTTTTATTCTTGTTTCCTTAGAATTACTTTGGCATAGCTTCTGGGGAAAAAATCTACTGAAGTACATATTATTGATGCTACATCAACTGACTTGAGTACTAACAATGTGAGTCATGAATATAACCACATAAAACACAAATGGCATTAATGTCCTGGGGGTGGTGGGGAGAAAGTAATAAATAACGACTTTAAAGCTGTGGGAAATGGAAATAAAATATCATTCTAATAAATTAACAAACAGGACCTATTAGACTTATAAAAATGCAAAACGCTAGGCACTTTGAATGAAGTTAATAAAACCAGAGAGGAAATATTTTATTAAGAAGCTATTAAAAGGGAAAAAAATCTTTAGAAAATTGTGAGCTGCAAACATGATCTGAAAATAAAATAATAGTAATAGGATGGCTGATAAAGAAGGAAATAATGGGTATCTCAGTTCAAACTATCAAAGTGACTTTAAAAAAATGTTTCTTAAATGATATATACATGCAGCCAATGCTCTTATTTTAAAGAAGTTCAAAGTACATGAGCAAGAAATGAAATTAAGTTCTATATAATGTACTCATGTTTTATCTCATTGTAATTATGGTTGTATCTGTCTTATGGACTATAAGCTTTCTAATATAGAAACTACATTGATAGTTTGTCTCCTTTATCTCTAACAATTGTCTGGTGACATTTGTGTGGTAATATTGTGTTCCCCAAAATATTGTGCACCCTAATAAATTTATCTGGGATCAGAGAGAACAGAACAGCCTCTAGACAGACATAGAGGCCAGAAAATGGTGGCACTCACACCTTTAATCCTATCACTTGGGAGGCAGAGATTCATCTGGATCTCTGTGAGTTCAAGGCCACACTGGAAACAGCCAGGCGTGGTAATAAGAGCCTTTAATCCCAGGAAGTGATGGAAAGAAGCAGAATGGTATAAAAGGTGTGAAAACCAGGAACTATCCTGGTTAAGCTTTTAGGCTTTTGAGCAGCAGTTCAGCTGAGATTCATTCTGGATGAGGACTCAGAGGCTTCCAGTCTGAGGAAACAGGATCAGCTGAGAAATTGGCCAGGTGAGGTTAGCTGTGGCCTGTTCTGTTTCTCTGATCTTCCAGTGTTTACCCCAATACTTGGCTCCCGGTTTGTTTTATTAATAAGACTCTTTAAGATTCATGCTACACATTTGTGGGGAATGAAGTCAGGAATCACATGCAGTTGATTAAAAGTAGTACAGGGTATCTAGTCTTATGCTGAGGTTCTTTATGAGTTGAGTTTTATTGGAGGTGATAAATATGGATCTATTTTCATTTTTATACATACATCTATCTAGTTTGACCACACAATTTGTTTCTGAGGCTGTCTTTTCTCCAGTGTGCGGTTTTCGTTTCTTTATCACAGCTGTGATGTCCATACGTGCTAGATGCACAGTTAGGTATCTGAAGTGTGTGGAGTGATGTCCGGGTCTTCAGTTCTGTTCCATTTATGAACATGTCTGCCTTCAGGCCAATATTATGCTGTTACAATTAGTAGGGGTTTGTAATAGAGCATGAAATCTGGGATGATAATATCTTAAGCAGTTCTTTTATTGTTCAGTTATGTTCTAACTACCCTGGGTGTTTTGTGTTTCCATTACAAATTTACATGTTTTATTTTTAATTCCTTTGAAAAATTGTGTTGGAATTTTAATGGGGATTTCACTGAACCTCTAAATTGCTTTTGGTAGGATGATCATTTTTAAAATCTTAATCAAACTGATCCATGAATATGGGGGTGGAAGGATCTTTCCATCTTCTTATGTCTTCTTCAATCATTTTCTTCAATATCTTAATTCTAAGTGTTTCTCTTGCTTGACTAGAATTATTCTAAGACAACTTTTGAGGTGATTGTGAAAGGTACCATTTCACATTGTGCTTGTCATTTACATAAATGAATGCTAGTGACTGGTGTGTTAATTTTGATTTTGCTACTTTGCTGAAAGTGTTTATTGGCTACAGAAGCTTCCTGGTGAAATCATCAGGGTCTTTTATGCATAAAATCATATTGTCTACATATAAAAATAATGTGACTGCTTCCTTTTCTATGTGTGTCATCTTGATCTAACTTATTTGTCTTATTGCTCTGTGATTTCAAGTACAACACTGAATAGGTATGGTGTGAATGGACATCTTTGCTGAATTTCTGATTTTAGTGGAAATGTTTTAAGTTTCTCACCATTTCAAATGATATTGGTTGTGGGTTACTATAAATTGCCTTTATTATGTTGAGGTCTACCCCTTGTATCACTACTGTCTCCAGGACTTTTATCATGAAGGGATGTTGGATTTTGAAAGCACAAAGAACTTTCTTGACAAGACCCTGATAATGCATGCTTTAACACTATTGATAAATGGGATTTTATAAAGATAAAAAGGATTCTGTATATCAAAGGACATCATGATTTCAGCAAAGTAGCAACATATGGAACTGAAAATATATACATAAATTTTACATCTGACAGAGGGTTAGTATCTAGAATATACAAGGAACGAAAAACACAGTACATCAAGAAAACCCATAACCCAATTTTGAAATGTGATACAGAACTAAAAATGGAGTTGTCAAAAGGTAAGACTAATGGCCGAGACAATCTTTAAAAGAACGTTCAACATCCTTAGGTAAGGAGGAAATACAAGCTAAAAGTATTTTAAATTTTCATCTAGACCAGTTATAACATTCAAGAACAATAAAACAATGACAGCAAATGCTAGTGAAGATGTGAGAAAGAGGAACACTTATTCATTTCTAGTGAATATACAAACCAGTACAGCCACTGTGGAAATTAATATGGAGGTTGCTCAAAAAGGAAAAAAATGAATCTACCACAGGATCCAGATATGCTACTCTTGGATATATATCCAAAGGACTCTACATCTTACTACAAAGATACTTGCTCATCCCATATCCTTGCTGCTCCATTCATAATACTCAGAAATTGGAAATAGCCAGGATATCAATCAATTGATGAATGGATAATGAAAATGTGGTAAATTTATACAATCGAATATTAGTCAGCTGTAAAGAAAAATGAAAAATTTTAGGTAAATGGACAAAGCTAGAAACAATCAACCTGAGAGACATAACCAAGACCCAGAAAAACAAAGATTGCATGTTTTCTCTTATATGTGGATATAAGCTGTTAAACTTTAGAAGTGTGTATTTAATCTAAAATAGCCACATAGGTTAGGTAGCTCATAAGGAATCAGGGGAAGAGGAGGGGATCTTGTTACAAAAGGGAAAGAGAACACAGTGTTATTAAGGGATAAAGATGTAACTAGAATAGGAAGATTAACTGGGGAGGGGATGGGAGATTAAGGTAAAAGAAGGAATAAGGGGAAGGCTAACTAACACTAAAGGCCTTTAGACAAGCCATATTGGATACCTATTGTGATACTCTGAATGTTGGCCCCCATAAGCTCACAGGGAGTGGCGTTATTAGGAGATGTGGCCTTGTTGGAGGGAATGTGTCACTGCGGGGGCTGGCTTTGAGGTCTCCTATGCTCAAGCTATACCCAGTGTCTCAGACAACTTCCTGTTCCTTGTGGATCAAGATACAGGACTCTCAACTACTTCTCTAGCACCATGTCTGCCTACATGCCACCATGTCGCACTATGATAATAATGGAATAAACCTCTGAAAATGTAAGCTACCCCAATTAATGTTTTTCTTTGTAAGAGTTGCCATGGTCATGGTGTCTCTTCGCAACAATAGAAACCCTAACTAAGACACCTACTATTGCTACCAAGTATAACACACAATACCATGAGTAGGTTACATATTGAACTGAAAGGGTCCTGTAGCAACCCCACCTCAAACATTAAAGACTATTGCCAGTGCTATTGGTTACACTCCACAACCTGCTGGCAAGGGCCTATTTCTGGGAGGCAGGAGTCTTACTGTACTCTATTTAACATGAAAAAAATCTAGCTGGTGCCCAGATGGAAGCTTCAACTCCTACTGATTAGCAATCATAGTGATAGGACATATTCTACACGTGACCAGAGAAGAGAAGTAACCATCAATGTCTGTCATCTGTGAATACTATGATCTACCTACAGTGAACTGCCTGCAATACATACTGCTACAAGAGTGGCACAAATATTATGGGTGTACTTGATCACTTTTTGATTGGATGTAAGGCTCACTCCATGAGATGGAAAACACATCTGACACTGTTTATGAGGCCAAATACCTGAGACTGCATAGGTCATGCTCCATAGAGAAAATCCTCCTGCTAATATTTTGCTAAATGGACCCAATGACAAAACAACTCCTAATGATAGATTGCTGTGTTCAGTGAATTGCTCAGCCCTCACCACAGAGACTTTTTCTTGTGGTAGGTGGTAATTAACATGGAGACCCACAACTGGACAATGTGCAGAGTGAAAGACTAGGAGCACTTCATCCTAAATAGACTGTATTTATCACACCTCTTCCCTTAGAGCTCAGAGATCTGTGTGGAAGAAATGCTAAAAGATTGCAAGGGTCACAGGTGACGATTCAAGGAAACAGTGTCTTCCAGACATAACAGAGCTGATGCAAATCTGAACCCACAGAGACTGTTAGCATTCACAAGAATTGCACAAATTCAAGTCAGACAAAAATCCTAGCAAGAAGGTGAAGTGAGCACAAAGTCCAATCCCTAATCAAGAAGCTTTTCCAATTGTCACCTGTGGTTAGAAAGAAAATCAGTTTTCTCCAACAGAATGACACGTAGTATATCAACCACACTCCAGGGAAAGCATCATTCTCAGTTTCGTTCAACACAAAACATACTCCAGGTGTTTTAGAGTATTTTTGTTGTTGTTGTTGTTGTTATGAATATGTGATTTTTGTCTTTATTTTGATTTTTGAGAGAGAGACAGAGAGACAGAGAGAGACAGACAGAGAGAGAGAGAGAGAGAGAGAGAGAGAGAGAGAGAGAACATGAAGTTGAGTGGGTAAGAAGATGGGGAGGATCTGAGGAAAGGGAAAGAATGTGATCAAAATATATTATACAAAAAGTTTTAATAACTTTTAAAAAGTAGCAATAATAACTAAATAAAAATTTCCACAAAGAACACGACTTTATATTCTTTCTCCTAGAAGCATGAAACCAGGCCTCCACAAATATCAGTGGAGTTCTCCCCTGGATTCTTATTCTTCCTCAAGCATAAATCCAGGCTTAGTCAAATAATCCACTGCTATGGAAAGAGTCTTTCACCATTTTATTACCCTCTCATTCTGAATTAGAGTTTGCCAATGCCAAATTTGCTTGTATTTTCTTCCGCTCCAAATAGAGATGCTTCCTTATGTAGGAACTGGAGGAATGTTGTATAGTTCCTACTCTAAAACAGAGCAAACAAGGACCTGGTTAAAACTTCAAAATGAAGCATAAACTCCAGTGGTCATATCCCAAACCAACTCAGAAACAGTAAGTTGAAAACTTGGTAGTTGTCTCAGTTAGGGTTTCTACTGCTATGAAGAACTGGGGCTGGCTTACTGGTGCAGAGATTTAGTCCATTATCATCATGACTGGAAGCATGGAGATGTACAGGCAGACATGTTTCTACAGTAGGAGCTGAGAGTTCTACAACTGGATCTGCGGGCAGCAGGAAGAGAGATTGACACCAGGTCTGTCTTGAGCCTCTGAAACCTCCAAGCCCACCTCCAGTGACACACTTCCTCAAACAAGGCCACACTTACTCCAACAAAGCCACATCCCCATAATGCCACTTTCTATGAGGCTCTGGGAGTCATTTTCATTCAAACCACCACAGTAGTCTATTTGCAATCTTACATTGTCAATGCCCCTTTCCAAGATCTTTTGTGATTTAGAGAAGAAAGCAGTGTTGTATTTCTCAATATTTCCTACCCTAGTTGACTTTGGGTTTGAGTATTGCAATGTGAGGCACTGCCATGAGATTGAGAAAGCAGACTCCTATGGAGAGTTGAGGCAGTTAAGGTAAGTTGGATGGACAGATATTGGTTTCATACATTGCTCATATTTGTTTTTTCAAACTAACCTTTCACTATTGAAGACTTAAGAGAATTTCTGTGAATTATCCATAGATTCTAGAAAATTAAAGTGGGATCCTGGCAAATGATTACAAAGTACCTGATATATGGAATTTTTAATACTTCAGACTGGGATCATTCGGGAAAATCTTCTTGATATTTGCCCTCTTGCCTTTCTTTTAACAGTTGTTTCTGTAGTAAACTTTGTCTCCAAATCTCAGAGTGGATGAATAATTAAGTGAATAATTTCTGATATTGCCACTGTGTCTGCCACCTCCAGGGTTGAGAACAGATGTAAAGCAAGAGTAGAGATCTCATGTGGTTTTATTTATTTCTAAAATAACAGCTAATTTAAAGACACTTGTCTGAGCAGTAAAGAGTTCCATATCTTTACTGTTTCATGGGTTTCTAAGTATTTTCTAAGAACAGAATCTAGTAACAGTAACAGGATGTAAGTCCTTATAAGGTAAATTTCCTTTGTATTCCTCACCCCTTGGAGAAAAAGAGCCCGTAACTGACTTCTCACTCAGTATTTCCAGTATTTCAAGTGCATTTAATTCTGATGCAGATAAGCATTTCTCCACTTATAACTGTTATTTCCCGGACTCGAAGACACTTTTTTTGATCAATATTATTATTACACACTTCATCCTGAATCAAAGCAGCTGCTTAGCATTTTAGGTTTTTTCTTTGCTTTCATTATCCTCTGAGGTTTATAGAGATATAAGTAGATTATAAATACTTACATACTAACAAATACAAAGAAAGTCTATGCTATAGTTCTTAAAATTATGATGTTTATGAATTATAAATACTATTACTTGAAAATGCTATTGGCAGAAATGCAAAATGAGAAATTCTATTTGGAACTGAAGTATTCTCTCAGATCGTCCCCTCACCTCCAGTTTCTGCCCCATTCCAGGTTTTTTTCCAGATTTTATTTTCCAGAGAAGTAGGATATCCTGAGATTCAGATCTGAGACAATGTAGGCAAAAGATCATGCTCTTTCAGTCCCAGTCTCTCACAGACTCTCAATGGTTTGTGTTAAACACAGAGGACTCAGTGGGACCCCTGAGGTCCCAGGAGTTGGTAGAATGACGGTATGGAATGACGGTATGAAGTGGAACCTCCAAGTGACACACATGGAATAATTACAAACACAGGGAGAAACTGATCTTTCATTAAGGCCCTAAGATTTGGGGAGTTAATGATTAAGAGTATATTGGACTAATCTGTGGGGAGTCCTGGCCCCACCTTTCCCAGGGTACTCTTGAGGAGAGAGGGATGAGAAACTTGTAGATAGAATGATAGGCCTAGCCAACGAAAGGAAAGACAGAAACACGGGATAGCTTCGGGAGGATCTGGATCAATACTCCATGGCCCAGAACTTTATTCAAAAGAGCTTTTTATAACAATGCCCAGGGTCGAGGCAAAAGATCTCTCCCTTGCTAGATACAGCCATGTGTAGACCCTTCCAAACACCTGGTATCCAGGCCCGTGGTTCAATCATCGTCTTATGTAGCCCTGCTGGTAAAGCAAGCTCAGATCACACTAGGAAACCTCTGTGGGCTCCCAACCTAAACTAATTGAATATGTCAACTAAATCTATCTCATGTCCAATAGTTTTTTATACAATAGGATATTCTAGAATAAATATTTTAGCGTGATTTTAAAAGGTGTGTGTGTGTGTGTGTGTGTGTGTGTGTGTGTGTGTGTGTGTGTGTGTCACATTTACTAGTTAGGGTAAGTGTGCACTGTTTTTGTGAATGTCTGTGTATATGCACACAAAATATGCTTTTAAAAAATTGTTATTGGGCCAAGCAGTGGTGGCGCATGTCTTTAATCCCAACACTTTGGAGGCAGACACATGCAGATCTCAGTGAGTTCCAGGCCAGCCTGGTTTACAAAGTGAGTTTCAGGACAGCCAGGACTGCACAGAGAAACCGTGTCCTGAAAAAAAAATTGTTATTGGGACTGGCAATACATCACTATGGGTAAAGGCTTTGCTGCCAAGCCTGGATATGTGAGTCCAGTTCTCCAGAAAACACATATAGAAGGGAAGAACTGACTTTCAGAAATGTATCCTCCAACCTCCACACATGCAACACAGCTCGTGCCCTTCCCCTTGTCTCAAAAAATAATAAAATAAATAAATGCAAAAACTTTAAGTGGTCATGACACAATAGTATCTGGTAAAAATAAGTCATTGATGTCAGTCAGAAATAAAAGTATCATCTGTGAAACAGAGTTTGCAGTATTCTGGCTTTTAAATGATATGTAGAGAAGTTTTCTTTCCCTGTAAATGAAAAGCCAAGAGTTATATTCTATCCCATATTCAGTACCATGGTACAAACTACAATATATTACTCAAAAAAAAATCTCATTGTCAATCCAAATTTTTGAAACTGCTTCTGGTTTTCCATTTCAATGTGAGAAATACATTATGTCAACGACATTATTCTATACTGTGATTTGCAAACCAAAAATGGGATCCATTACCAAAATGAAAGATACTCCAGTGAAAGATGGGATGCTGTTAATGCTATGTGCATATAGAAAATGTACATAAACATCCTTACATTGCGTAATTGAGACTCATCCATAATCATCCTAAGATGCTCAAAAACATGTGTATTTACTGTTCAGTAGGCATTATGAGGTATTTTCACACTCTGTGGTATGTCAGATTTGGCTTCATGCTTGGGAAAATATGGACCCTTAAGGCTCTATTGACATTTGGAAAAAAACAATCTGTCTTCATAGAGCACCATCTGTTTACCGTATTGTCTATCAAAAAGATACAGGATCCATTATGTTGTGAACAATCACATAAGAAGTCATTTGCATCTTTTTTTGTTTTTTTAGTAGCTGAGTAGCATAAAAAAATCACTTTGCTATAAAGTAGGCTCAATTTCCACTTTGAAAACAATTATGGAAACTTGATTTCCAGTTTTCAGACTCTAAAACACTTCCTAATTTTTTACATTTTTATATTCACAAACATTTTCATGGTCAAAATTTACCTTGTATATGATAACCAAAAAACAGAATAAGTTCATATCTTGTTTTTCTGAGCATTTGAAATTATGAAAGGTGCTCAAAAAGGATTTGACAGTAGTGTTCTACAGGCACCAGACATGTACATGGTACACATACATACATTTAGGTAGAACACTCATACACATAAAATAAAAGAATAAAAAAATCTTAAAAACCCCAGTCAATGATCTTCAATGCTTTTTATATAAAATAGGCAAATAGTTACTGCATGTAATTGAACAAAAACTGATGGCTCATCTAAACACAAATTGGGATTTTGAAGAAAACATAAAGACATTGAGACAAGTGGGTTATTGGCTTCCTATCTTGTTTTGGCATAAGCAAAGCCCAATTTAAAAAAAAAAAACTATGAAAATCTAGTCTGCTATTTTGGAGAAGGACAAAAGCAATATAAGTCATGCTGTGTATGAACATAAAAGAAAATTGCTATCTGACTCAGTAAAAAGTTGAATTAACTCTAGAAATATCATTCCTTTTAAATAAGTTTGTTTCTTTTCACCCAGCCCAGTGTTTTTAAAGCTGAGATCACCTATGTACAAGCTTGATAATACGTTTAAATAGGAATGAGGCCAATGAAGCTTTCCATACAGTATGGATGGCAAAGAGATATAACTTCATAGAATCCCAGTCAGATCTACTCCCCATTTTGTTTTGTTTTGTTTTGGTTTAGTTTAGTTTTTTTGTTGTCATTGTTTTCCAAGACATGGTTTCTCTGTGTAGCACTGGCTGTCCTGAATCTCAATCTGTAGACCCAACTGGCCTCAAACTCATAGACATTAGCCTGCTTCTGCTTCCCTAGTGCTGAGACTAAAGGTGTGTACCAGCACCACCTGGCTGCTCCCCACAACAACAACAACAACAACAAAGATTACATTTTGCTTAGGTTTACAAATTAATATTCAATGTATCTATAAAGACACACTTAAATGCTAAAGCAAACAGTGACACTTGAATACAAACATGCCCTTTTATCATGGAGAAGTGAGGATTATGACAAATCCATGAAGAAACAGGATTGTAACACAATAAACTAAGGAGACATAAAAATCCACTTAACAACCTCATTAAATTTAGCTAATGATATTCTGTAATTAGATATCCTGGTATTCTGTAGCTTATATGTTAAAATTAATAAAAATAATTTAGCTTTTGCTAAAAAATAGCAAAAAGAGGAAAGGAATATCCAATTGCTTAAAAGTAATGCACTGCAAAATGACTGCTCTGTATCATGAGCCATAAAAATTGAACAATATGCAATTTAGTTTCTGTCTGCAATTGAACATCTAAGAGTAGATGTTGCTGGCTCTGCACCTGGGGTCCTGCTGTCTCTGATCCTGGGGGCAGTGGGTGAGCAGATGCAGAACCAATGACACAGGTTCTGGTAGATTGCAAGCAATCTTGTTTATTAAACAAAGGGCTGAGGTATTTATGTGTGTACTTTTTGGTGGGCTCTACTTCCAGTTGCCGTGGTGTTTCTTGGTTGGCTCTGGGTCTTACGTTAGCAGTTGTCATCTTGGGGGTCTGGTTTCAGGCTCCTCTGAGTCAGGATACTACTGTGCATGTCACAGCTCCTTGTTTGCTTAAGGTGTGGCCCAGTGCTTTCAGCCTTACCCACCTCAAGTACAGACTAAGGAACTAGAGAGATGCCTTGGTAAAGAGCCACTGCTCTTCTTCCAAAGGACCATAGTTTGGTTCCAGAACACAGGGCAGGCAGTTCAGGGGATCTGTCTGATGCCTTCTGGCCTCACTTGTATTGCACATACATGGCAAATACTCACAGACACATACATACACATAAATAAAATAGAGTAACTATAAAAGAATTTAAGTGATATCTATACTGTTTAAATGAAAGACATGATAAATACAAGGAAGCAGGAACAAAATACATAGCATAGAAAGGTAAAATCTGAGAGTGACCTGCCACAGCAGGTGGTTCCTTGGTGACTTGTTCCCAAGAAGGAGGACAGGGGATCAAAAAGCAAAGAAGACAGGAAAGCTTGAGATTAGGAGGTCTAGCACAAGTTATAGTTCATGCCAAGCAAGGTCATTAAGAAGTGCAGCATCTTTTATACAGTTTGCAGGGGGAAATGGGACAAAGTCAGCAGAAAGCTAATCAAGTAATGTTACAAGAAGGGGACACAGGATATCTCACATGCATCACAGATTGAGCACACAGGCCTTAGGGCTCACTCCAGTCTCTATGGGGGAAAATCCAGGTTCCCAGGAACAAAAGCTTAACTCCATTGAGGCTCTAGCCCCTACACCAGACAGCACCTTCCCAAGTCTGACCTGTGCAAGGACACAGGACTAGCATTCTCTTTGTTTATTCACTGGAGCCTATGGGAGAGCCTCCAATTAGACTGGCTCCAACACATGAGGGTTAGAAATTGAACTAGAGTGATAGGAATATATACAATTGTAACAGGAATTACAGAAAGAAATGTGAAAATGTTGATAGTTTTACAAGCATAATATTTAACTGGATGAAGCTAGAAATAGGTGTATATGACGTGGTTGTATTAACACAAAAAGAGAAATAGATGCATCACTAAGCAGTGGTGGTATGCTAATGGATTGAATATTCAACATAATAACTATGTCAATCTGTATAATACTTAGAATTTGATTATAAATCAAAAATCTAGGATATCAAAGCAAATTTGGACAAAAACTAAGATGGAATAAGTTGCCCTTTCATATATAGCATTTCTAATCAAGATTTATTTTCTGATTATATTATGATGAAATTTGTGCATGGGGAAAAGACATGCAAACAGACTAATTCAATCTAATAAGTCTTTCTAAAGGAAAAGAGATATAGAATAATTACAGCATCCTGTGCTTGAGAGCATGGGGTGGGCCACACAAAAAAAATGAAGCTGAGATAACTGATTGTCTACATAAAAACAAAAACAAAACTTGAAGTATATTCTTACCACACTGAAAAAAATCAAGTTCTTATTAATTAAATACCTAACACTAAAATTTTTAATTTTAAAAGATTTAAAAAGCCTATTATCCCCTATATTTATAGCAGAATTTCTTAACACATGATATTCACAAAAACTTAATGAAACTATTAATACACTTGGAGAGATGGCTCAGTGTTTAACGTGCTTGTCTCCAAGCACAGGTGTGTACACCAGAATTCAAATTCCCAGAATTCAGTTTTAGAAATGCCAAGTGGCTACAGCATCATATGTAAATCCAGCCTGGAAAGACAGAGACAGGGAATCCCCAGAGCAAACTTCCTGGTAAGACCAGTCATTTCGGAGAGTTCTATCTCTGCCTTCTCAAGACCAAGACAAAGATGAGTCCCTTAATTATTATTGTCCCCAGACTTCCCAGACTGAAACAAATGCAGCTTACCACCCAAAATGCCAATGGACATAGACTAAACATAAAAATAAAAACCTGGGCTTAAGTAACCAGGAAAGAGGCATAGTAATATATATATATATATATAATAACTATGATATATATCTATGTATACATAGATATATATCATAGTTATTATAGGAAAACTGAAATATTCCATATGTAAATGTCATTCCCCAGGCTATCCTACACTGTTAAATAGAAAAAAACAAATTTCAAGCTCTGTCCTATTATGCTGAGGTACCACAAGCCCTATCTTGGATAGTTTAGAAGAAGAAACATAAAAGAAGAACTTTTATCCAGAAAGAGCAGTAATATGACCCTTCTCCTGCTCTTTGTAGTTTAGCATAAAGGAAGCCAAGGGAGAGTTAGGTTTCAACACTACTAAACATTAAATTCACATCTCTTGCACACAGTGCCTCGGGAGGTCTTTTGGGAAACAGAAAGAATCTTCTGCCACCCTGGGTGACATCAGCAGAGGTCTACTGCAGAGTCTGACTTTCCACACCAGTATAACAATGGTAAGGACTAATCGCATCATTAGGCATGCCACAGACAAGCTGAGGAATCCCATCTCTGGGAAAATGGAGGAAATCTGTTGCTTTCATGATGCCAGAACTGACCTGCTTCTCAGGAAAAGACTCAGGTAATAGCCTGAGTGACAAAAATATGCAAAATGTGTAGTCCTTACCGAAGTAGCACTTACAACAAGAAGCACTTACCCGAAGGGGGAGGAGGTACAACTAACAGACTGAGATGACACAGATGTCACACTCTCTGACCAGGATTTTCATCACACAAACAGAGCATTCAAATTTTTTTTAAATTTGAATTTAAATCCCCCAATGGATACTTTAAAACAGATGTATTAAATTGATGTCAATAGATATATTAAAAGTTAGTCAAAGCAGACAGTGGAAAGATGCATTGAGCTTGAACAGAGAAAACATAATTCAATCTGCATAACAGACAGAAATTTATGAATGAAAAATGAACAAGTCTCAGGAACCTGAGAAGCTATAGAAAAGGATTTAGCATTTATATGCATGAAGTGCTAGGGGGTGAATTTGAACAATTATTCAATACAACTGAGAATTTTCTAAACGTGATCAAAGATGTTACAGATTCAAAATACTGAGAAAGCCCCTGATAGATGATATTGCCAAATTGACAGGCCCTAGAATCACCCCTAAGAAAAGCTTCTGGGTATGTCTGTGTGGGAGTTTCTAGATTAGATTAAGTGAATGGGAAGAATGGAGGGAACGACATCTTGAGGGCCTGTGGCTCAGACTGAATAAGAGGAATAAAGTAACCTGAGAGCCAGATTTCATCAGACTGTTTCCTGACTGCAGACATGCTGTGACTAGATGCTTCATGCTCCTGCTTGCTGTGATGGACTGTCCCTTCTGTGAGTCACAATAAAGCCATCTTCCCTTAAGTGGCTCGTGCCGGGCATTTTGTTACAGAAACAGAGGAAGTCAGTAAAACTACTCCATGACTAACAATCAAGAAAGACCATGCAGAGATGCATCGTTACTTAATTCCATGGGAAAATCATTCCATGCAGACACATCTCAAAGAATAGTCTATGCAAATTAAACATGTCAAAAACAAAGACAAGGAAACAAGGAATCTTGAGAGCATCCAGCAAGAAACAACTCCGCATAGAACAAATTTAGTGTCACCAGACTTCTCATCTGAAATCATGGAAAAGAAAGATGTAGGATACCATCTTCCAAATACTGAAAAAAAAATAACAATCAATACAAAATTGAAATTGCAATGAATTTAATATTCTTCAAGAGTTAAAAGGAACTCAAACCTTCACAAATGAATTAAAACCACACCTGTGAGACTATGGAGAGAACTAACTGGACTCAGTGGATGTGTGTGTTTGTGTGTGTGCACCATGAAGTTGGGAGGAAGATTATTTGGGAGTAACGTAGTGTTAGTCAGTAGTCAATAAAATGAGATCAATAATTCTTTTAAATAAACCTTGTCTAGTATCACAGTTGCAGTTATAAGGTTATCATCTCAAAAAACCAGCAATCCATACAGCAGCTGAAGTAGTAACCTGAAGTTCCTTACAGGTACCATAAAGGAAAATCTTAAGAGGGTTCTTATAATTTGACCTCACTATATTTTTATATCTTCTAGTCCCAAGTTTGGTTCTCATCACAGACTCTGTGGAAAGGCAACTCTGCAGACAGTTTGGGTCTCAGAGCAATGATTGCAACTTAAATACAAGATTGCAGACACTGCTTCACACAGTGGGAAGTATAATCTGTGTGACTGAGATCCCAAACTGAAGACTATCACTAAACATGGAAGAAAGAGGCCAGCAGAGGCCACAGATAAATGGATAAAGGCATTTGCTGTGTAAGCTGGTGACCTAAGTTTCATCCCCAAAACCCATGTAAAGTTTAAAGCAGAACAGTAACTCCACAACAGAGTCCTCTGACCTCTACAAGTGTGCTGTGGCAAAAAGGCCTACACACACACATCATATACACAAATATATACAAACAAATTAAGTTAAATGGGAGATACCCATATCAAAAAATGTACACATTACAATACAGGAACATAGGAAATATGAAAAAGCAGGACAATGTTGTGGGGCATTTTCCCACCAACCCCACAGCTTCCCAGAGTTTTCTTGAGTGTGAGCAGCAGGAAATATTAGATAGAAGGATTTATTGTGGAGAATCTTGCGGAGATAAACAGATAGAAAATAAAGGATAGCCTCAAGGACCTGGAACCTATTCCAACGGGCCCCGACTGTCTCGGCCCCAGGGTTTTTATAGAGACGCCAAGGGGTGGAGCAAATGACCTCCTCCCCCAGCACAGCCAAGTGCAGACCATCTCAGACACCTGCACTCAGGCCCGTGGTCCTAATCATCCTCTATGTGGATCTGCTGGGTAAAGCCACGAGGAACCCGAGAACAGCCCCCCACACAATGTAACTCTTCCAAAAATTCATAACTCTCTTATAACTGATTATAAGAATATTAAACAGATGAAATGCTGGACAACTAATTTAAGATGGACAAACATTTTTTAAGATGGATGACTTCAATGAGGATACAGTCTAGCTAAATGAAGTAAGTAAGACAAAAGAAGATTAGAATTAGAAATTCAGCCAAGAGAAAGATTATAATGCAGCTCATAAATATAAATAAGGAGGAAAACCTGGAATTGGTAAGCTTAATAAATAATATTTTTAATTCAGTATAAAGCATCAACAAAAGGTTATATCAAGCAAAAGAAAAATATGGATTCAAAAAAGTTGATAAGTTATTACATTAAAATATTTGTTAAGAAAATATAAAAGTTATGACCTATAAACTAAAGACAGGCAAAATCTATTCAACTGAACAATATCAGAAAATTTCACAAAAACAGGAAAAGGTAAACAACCCATACAAGAAGCATTTAGAATTCTAATGAAATGACCAAAATGAACTTCTCCCTGAAACATTGCAGTTCAAATGCTGGGAGTACAGACAAAGAAAGTACAAAGAGCTGCAGATGAGAAGTACTAAGTTAGAGAGAATAGAAAACCAGCAGACTTCCCAACAGCAAGGAGATCATGGAACATGGTATTTCAAACCCAAAATGAGCATAACTGCCTACTGAGATTACTATATTCAGGAAAGCCAAATTTACAACTTGGAGATAAATTAAAAAAAAATCTAAGATCAACATTA
Source organism: Peromyscus aztecus (assembly GCA_902168405.1). Lineage (NCBI taxonomy): Eukaryota > Metazoa > Chordata > Mammalia > Rodentia > Cricetidae > Peromyscus > Peromyscus aztecus. The sequence goes on from CABHPQ010159671.1 coordinate 24,796, forward strand.
ATTAAAGCAACCCAGGACATGCAAGACAACATGGCAAGAGATATTGGAAGTAAAATTGTACAGAGAAAAGGAAGAAAGGTATGTACACAAAAGCTTGGAAAGTAGACAAACAGATGGGAATTATTAAAGAATTAAACATTATTAACTAGGCAAAACAACAAAATTCCTAGGTAACAAGGAAGAAAAAGAAGAACATGGAATACTTAAAATGATGGCTAACAAATAAACAGGTATACTAAGTATATACTTTCCAAAAATAACCCTAAGTGATTTTACTCTCCTACTGAAAACTGTGGACTAGCTGATTTAAGCTAATAAAATTATACAAACATTTATTTTCTGGGGAGAAAAAAAATAAAGAAAACCTTAGTCAGTGGTGTGCTGGATAGTTTTATGTCAACTTGACACAAGCTGAAGTCATCTGAGAGGAGGGAACCTCCATTGAGAAAATGCCTCCATAGGACCAGGCTGCAGGCAAGCTTGTAAGAAGTGATTGATAGTGGAGGGCCCAGCCCATTGCGGGTGGTTCCATCCCTGGGCTTGTGGTCCTGGGTTCTATGCGAAAGCAGGCTGAGCAAGCCATGAAGAGCAAGCATGCCTTCATGGCCTCCGTATCAGCTCCTACTTCCAGGTTCCTGCCCTGCTTAAATTCCTGCCCTACCTTCCTTTTTGTCATGAACTGTGATGTGAAGCACAAGCCAAATAAACCCTAGTCTCACCAAGTTTCTTTGGTCATGGTGTTTCATCACAATGATAATCCTAACTAAAACAAATGGCAAAGGGACACACTGATTAAAAAAAAGGGGGGGGGATATAAAAAGTGATGCCCCAAGAAAATGGAAATTCATAGAAAACAGGAGTAGCTATACTCATATCTGGAAAAATAGATTTCAAAGAAAAATTAGAAGGGTAAAAATAGAACAGTGTAAGTTAATAAAGGGAATAGTGTATTAAGACTATACAATAATTATAAATATGTACACCATATCCTGGCCCACACAAGTTCCTGTTAATATACAATAACCATTCTTGGACACAATAGATGAGCAATATTAATAGTGGGTATCTTCAATATCCTCCTTTACTCAAAAGTCAAATCATCCAAACAAAAAATTAAGAAATCTCAAGGTTAAACTACATTGTAATTCAAATGAGTTTATCAGATATCTCTAGACTATTCCATAATAGTCTAGAAAGCAGGAAAGGATGAATTCTTCTCAGCAGACTATATAATATTCTCTAAAATATATCACATTTCAGTTAATAGGATAAAACTTAACAAATACCAAAAAAGGGGGATTTTTGTATCTTCTTAGATCATAATAGAATAAAACTAGAAAAAGTTATGGAGAATATAAATACATAGAGTCACATTTGTTCATTTATTTATCTTCCTTATTCACTTTGGCATTTAGCTGGTTTGCTTAGTTAATAAGAAACTTTTGAACAACCATTACATCACTAGATAAATCAAGAGATGAATACAAAACTCTCTAGAATGAAATAATGAAAACAATACTTATCAGAAGAACATTTGAAATATAGTAAATATAATCCTAAGAACAAAGTTTGTAGCTGAATGCCCACATTAATAAACAAAAAGAAAATCTGATTAAATAAATAACTTAATAATATATCTCAAGGTCTTCAAAACAAATTTAAAGGTATAAGAACAGAATAAGTATTAACTATTGAAGCTTAGATACACTGCATGGAAATCAAAAGGACAACGCCCAAGATGAGTGAAGGAAATGTAGGTTCTTTCAAACAACAACACATCTGACAAACCCTTACCTAATGAACCAAGTAAGAGAGAAGACAGATTTTCAAAACCAGAGAGAAGGAGAGAATATTATTGTGGTGATTTGAATGAGAATGGCCCCCACATACTCACATATTTGGGAAAGATTAGGATGTGTATCCTTGTTGGAGTAGACATGGCCTTGTTGGAGGATATGAATCTCTGGGAGTGGTCTTTAAGATTTCAAAGTGCATGTCAGGCCCAGTCTCTCTCTCTGACTAACATCAGCATATCAGCATGTAAAGCTTTCAGCTGCTTCTCCAGCATCATGCCTGGTTGTATGTCACTGCACTCACCACCATGATGAAAATGGACTAACTCTTATGATGGCAAACAATTCTTTATGTTTGAATATTGCACATCAAAGAAATGGTCTTAGACTATGAAGTCATTAGAAGAAAAATCTAAGAAAAACATAACAAAAGTCGGCATCATTTAGAATAAACCAATAGTATTTGTTTTTCATACTTTCTTAGAATTTGAAATTCTACAGTTGTCTTATGTTACTACTGTGATACATTTCTCAGTTTTCATTTCTCACATGTTGAATGAACTTATTTTAATCTAATGTGTGTTATATTTATATTGCTCAGATAAATATATCTCTGCCTAGATACTGGAAAATTACATAAGTACATGTCCCATATTTTTCTATTTATAAGGTAGGTCTTCATTCCATATTATATATCATATCACACATAAAATAAGTGTGTTTGTGTGTATATGTGTGTGTGTGCACAAGTACACACATGATTTAACTATATTGAATCCCAAAGAAAAATGTTCCTTATCATCAACTACTTTATAAATTCTCAATCCTCAACTAGGTTGAAAATTTGATTACTGTGCTTTAGAAATATATATTAAATTCAAAATGAAGTCTAATACCAATATGTATATCCTCCTACTCATATACCAAGGGACTCAATTAGTGCTATCGTTCTTGTTCACAAAATTGATTAATATCCCCTATTAAAAGATGAGGTTAGTCGGGTATGTTAGTTTTCCAGCACATGGGAGCTTGAGTTAGAAAGATAGCTAGCACAAGGCCAACCAGGTCTACAGAGTGAGAATCTGTCTCAAAATCAAGATAGCAACAACTTAAAGGATGTTCAAGAAAAACAGTAATTTTGATGTAATTCATCTTCTCTTGCTCTTAAAGTTAATAAAATGCTTCTTATTTACTTGCTTTTTACACACTTCTTTTCTCCACCCAAGAAAAGTATATTTCATGTCACATGTATTCCATTAAAACAAGAGAGCTAAGGAACTGGAGGAATAAGAAAGAGAGAGGAGGGAATGGAGTTGGGAGTGTGGAGTGGGCCTGAATGAAAAAGAATACACATAAAATATCATAATGAAGTCTATTATTTTGTATACTCAGTTGAAATACTATTTTTTAAAAATTTATGCCTGAGAAGCTTCTAATGTTTAATAATCCACACGAGTATTAGAATTAGAATATACAGAAGACACCAATGAACATAACAACTTTTATGTTAAAATGATTATTTTCATTTTCAAATTGTCTTATAAACACATGGTATCAAGTATATCCCTACATGTACATAATCCTTTTTCTCACAATTGAGGTTGTTTTATTGTTACTTACTTGTCTATCTCGAATTGATGCTTAATTAGTTAGGAAAAATCATTTTAAAGCACAAAAATCATTTTGTTTACTGAAATCCAACTATGGATGTTGGAGTATTTCAAAAGCAGCCAAGAAAAAAGTGGCAGTAATGTTTCTAAAAAAAACAGTAAGCATCAAATTAACTGTATGGCTGTAAAAAGAAAAAACTTGGCATTTAGAATAGAAGAAAAAGAAGGGAGGCATGATGACTCACACCTGTAACGCACCACTTAGGAAGCTGAGGCAGAAAAGTTTCAGGACTTCTAGAGCAGCCCGGGATGTAGAGCAAGACCCTGCCTTTTTTTTTTAAGGCAAACAGAAAGGTACTTATATCAAAATACTTCAAAATGCCAAATATTGACTTTATGCATCAAGCAGAAGTTTGTAACCACTGAAATACATCATCAAAGCAGATGTACAAGTGGCTTCAAATTAGAAGAGGCAGTGGCTGTTTGTATTCATAACAGTTACAGAATTCAGACACGTTTCTTCAGCCGCCGTTGTCTCCTGCAAGCTGAAAAGAGAAGTGTATCCCATGAGATTAAGAATGAAAGGAACAATCTTGGGGTTGTCACTTTGCCACTACCTGTCTATCCAGATTTACTCTATAGCCACTGTTTTAAGTGAATGGAGAACTAGACAACATCATTGGCATCCTGTTAAGATCTCTTTTCTGATTTATTCTTCTGCCCTTAAATAATTGTATGCAAGCCCATAGTCTCATGTCAACTCACTTATTGATGATGCTGTAATGCTGTGTCAGCATTCTTTTTTTGTGTGATTTATACTGACTCTGAACAAAATCTATTCACTATCCCATTTTGAAATCTGAGCTTATGAATTTCAACATATTTAAAATTAAATCATAGTTTCTTTCTCCAAGAACTCCTACTTTAATGTCCTATCTACAGACATTTTCTATGTTCCAGTTCGTTTTCTCTACTTCCATTGTGAATAGATCAATCTAATAGCTGCTGTCAACTTCACTCTCCACAACTGCCTTCCAAATAATCTCCCAGAATTCATTCTTGGTACTGTTTTAACCATTTTTTATTCGACTGTTAGAAAGATAACTTTTGTGATTGAAAAATATTGCCTGAGTACTGGGACTAGTCAACTATAAATTTGCACTACTTTCAAATGCAAAGATAAATGCCCCCCCCCCCCCCGAAAAAAAAAACTCCATCTGAGGTATTGATAAAGTGTTTAACATTGATTCCATCAGTGGTTGACTTACATGCTTAAGCTCTGTGTAGTGTTATAGATATAATTATGAAATGAAAGAAATAAGTAGAAATGAAGTGTTGTGATATATTGTGTCCCTCAAAATATTGTGCACCCAAATAAAGCTTATCTAAGGATCAGAGGAAAAAACTAGCCACTATACTAAGCATAGAAGTCAGGCAATTGTAGCATACACCTTTAATCCTAGCATTGCCGAGGCAGAGATCCATCCAGATCTCTGTGAGTTCAAGGCCACACTGGGGAACAGAACCAGGCATGGTGACACACACTTTTAATCCCAGCACTAACCATAGAGGTCTGGAGGTCTGTAAAGACAGACAGGAAGTGATATAGTTGGGCAGAGAGAGGAAATGAGATGCAGAAGAGAAAGGCATGTAGGCGTGGGTATACAGGAAGTAGGTCTCTTTGGAGACTGAAGGCTGGTAAGATGAAGTTGGCATAGCTTTTCCTATTCCTCTGATTGCTTGGGTTTTAACCCCAATATCTGGCTCCAGGTTTAATATTAATAAGACCATTTAGCAATTCATGTTACATTTGGCAGCCCAACATTTGTGGCAAGAATTCACTAAAAAGCCACTTGTGGCCTTACAGGCCTCTGGCTCAGGCCCGAGCTACACATGGCCAGAGTCTCCACCTGATGTGGGATGGCTTGTTCTCTCCTGGTGGGTAGTGGGCTCTCTCTTGATTTCCATCTTGAACTGCTACCACATTAGGTAGCTGCTTTGAAACTCCCTCAGACTTCTATAGTTCTACTCAGTCGGCAGACTTGGTGAGTCAATTAAGATATCTTAAAGGGAGAAATAAGTTAAAAGAGAATTTTTTTTCCCACATGAAAAATGGAAACATTTTTACAATGGAGGGAATTTGGTCTCTGTTTGATAACATATTAGGTGGTCTGAAACTGGAACAATTAAATGAGAGGGTAATTAATGTTGATGGAATTTACATAACATCAATTATAAATATTATTTGTTTGATCATTTTTATTTTAGCATTATAAAGGTTGGTCAATTTGAGTACCAAGATAAAAGTTTTAGAAAAACTTGTTAAAATGAATTATAGAGAAAAATCAGACCCATACAGAAGAATTTAAAGGTGAACCTATCTCAGTATTGAATTATACAGTTACAGAGGAACAGTCTAAGGTTACCAGACAGCAAATATTAATCTACCTGGCAACCTTGCAGGAACAGCCAAATGCTCAAGGCTGTGTACAAGCTAACTGGACTCCAGTGGAAATGTTTTTTTTTTTGAGGAGATTTAAAGAAGCTATAGTATCATATGGTATGTATTCACCATTTATAAAGCAGATGTTAAACTCGTGGTCAACTCGTAATAGAATTATCCATCAGGACTGGAAAGGTTTGGTTACAGCAGTCCTAGAGGCTGTGCCACAGTTACAATAGGTGAGCTGGTGGAAAGAGGAGGCAAAGACTATAGAACAAGTATAGTATAGTATAGTACGGTATGGTATGGTACAGTACGGTAAGGTATGGTATGGTATAGTATAGAGGTATTGAAATTTATTTGTGGCTGTTGTAAAGGGTGACGTTTCTCTGATTTCTTTCTCAGCCCATTTATCATTTGTATATAGGACATCTACTGATTTTTTTTAAGTTAATCTTCTGTCCTGCCACATTACTGAAGGAGTTTATCAGCTGCAGGAGTTCCTTGGTAGAATTTTTGGGGTCACTTATGTATACTATCATATTCATATCATCAGCAAATAGGGAATTTTGACTTCTTCCTTTCCAATTTGTATCCCCTTGATGTCCTTTTGTTGTCTTATTGCTTTAGCTAGAACTTCAAGTACTATATTGAATAAATATGGGGAGAGTGGACAGCCTTGTCTTGTTCCTAATTTTAGTGGAATCTCTTTGAGTTTCTTTCAATTTCATTTGATGTTACCTGTCGGCTTACTGTAAATTGCCTTCATTATGTTTAGGTGTGTTCCTTGTATTCCTGATCTCTCTAGGACCTTTATCATGAAGGGGTGTTGGATTGTGTCAAAGGCTTTTTCAGTATCTAATGAGATAATCATGTGTTTTTTTTCTTTCAGTTTGTTTATATGGTGTATTACATTGATAGATTTTCATATGTTGAACCATCCTTGCGTCCCTGGGATGAAGCATACTTGGTCACGGTAGATAATTTTTTTGATGTATTCTTAGATTCTGTTTGTCAATATTTTATTGAGTATTTTTGCATCAATGTTTATGAGGGAAATTTGTCTGTAATTCTCCTTTTTTGTTGCATCTTTGTTTGGTTTGGGAATCAGGGTAACTGTAGCCTCATAAAAAAGAGTTTGGTAATGTTCCTTCTGTTTCCATTGTGTGGAACAATTTAAAGGGTATTGGTACTAGCCCTTCTTTGAAAATCTAGTCCTGGGCTTTTTTAGGTTGGGAGACTTTTAATGACTGTTTCTATTTCCTTAAGGGTTATTAGTCTATTTAAATGGTTTTATTTGGTCTTGATTCAACTTTGGTATGTGGTATCTATGCAGGAAGTTGTCCATTTCTTTCAGATTTTCCAATTTTGTGGAGTACAGGTTTTTGAAGTATGACATAATGATTCTCTGGATTTCCTCATTGTCTGTTGTTATATTTTCCTTTTCATTTCTGCTTTTGTTCATTTGGATGCTCTCTTTCTCTGCCTTTTGGTTGACTTCGATAAGCGCTTGTCTATCTTGTTGATTTTTTCAAAGAACCAACTCTTTGTTTCATTGATTCTTTGTATTCTCTTTGTTTTTATTTTATTTATTTCAGCCCTCAATTTGATTACTTCCTGGTGTCTTTTCCTTCTGGGTGAGTTTGCTTCTTTTTGTTCTAGAGATTTCAGGTGTACTGGTAAGTCACTAGTGTGAGATTTCTCCATCTTCTTTATGTGGGCATTTAGTGCTATGAATTTTCCTCTTAGTACTGCTTTCATAGTGTCCCATAAGTTTGAGTATGTTATACATTCATTTTCTTTGAATTCTAGGAAGTCTTTAATTTCTTTCTTTATTGCTTCCTTGACCCTTTGGTGATTCAGTTGGACATGATTCAGTTTCCATGAGTTTGTAGGCGTTCTATAATTTTTGTTGTTGTTGAAATCTAACTTTAAGCCATGGTGGTCCAATAAAATACAGGAGGTTATTCCAATTTTTTTGTGTCTGTTGAGATTTGTTTTGTGACCAAGCATGTGGTCAATTTTAGAGAAGGTCCCATGGGGTGCTGAGAAGAAGGTATATTCTTTTGTGTTAGGGTGGAATGTTCTGTAGATATCTATTAAGTCCATTTGAGTCATGTCTGTTAGTTCTCTTATTTCTCTGTTAAGATTCTGTCTGGCAGACCTGTCCATTGGTGAGAGTGAGGTGTTAAAGTCTCCCACTACTAGTGTATGGGGTTTGATGTGTGATTTAAGCTTTAGTAATGTTTTGTTTTACATATGTGGGTACCCTTGTATTTGGGGCATAAATGTTCAGAATTGAGACTTCATCTTGGTGGATTTTTCCTATGATGAGTATGCAATGTCCTTCCTGATGTCTTTTGGTTGATTTTAGTTTGAAGTCTATTTTGTTAGATATTAGGATAGCTACACCAGGTTGCTTCTTAAGTTCATTTGATTGAAAAGTCTTTTCTCAGCCTTTTACTCTGAGGTAATGTCTGTATTTTCAGTTGAGGTATGTTTCTTGTATGCAGCAGAAGGATGGATCCTGATTTTGTATCCATTTTGTTAGCCTGTATCTTTTTATTGGTGAATTGAGTCCATTGATATTAAGGGATATTAATGACCAGTGATTTTTAGTTCCTGTTATCTTTTGGTGGTAGTATGTGTGTATTCCCTTCTTTGGGATTTATTGCTGTGGGCTTATCTATTGCCTGTGTTTTGGTGGGTACATCTGTCTTCCTTGGGTTGGAATTTTGCTTCTAGTGCTTTCTGTAGGGCTGGATTTGTGGATAGGCATTGTTTAAATCTGGTTTTGTCTTGGAATGTCTTGTTCACTCTGTCTATGATGATTGAAAGTTTTGCTGGGTATATTAGTCTAGGCTGGCATCCATGGTCTCTTAGTGTCTGCATTACATCTGTCCAGGACATTCTGGCTTTCAAATTCTCCATTGAGAAATCGGGTGTTATTCTGATGGGTCTGCCTTTATAAGTCACTTGGCCTTTTTCCTTTGCTGCTCTTAATATTCTTTCTTTATTCTGTATGTTTAGTGGTTTAATTCTTATGTGACAAGGGGAC
>CABHPQ010159671.1:34099-47210 GCA_902168405.1 Peromyscus aztecus
CTGCTCTTAATATTCTTTCTTTATTCTGTATGTTTAGTGGTTTAATTCTTATGTGACAAGGGGACATTTTGGGGGGTATAGTCTATTTGTTGTTCTATATTCTTCTTGTATCTTCATAGGTATTTCCTTCTTTAAGTTGGGAAAGTTTTCTTCTATGATTTTGTTGAATATATTTTCTGTGCCTTTGAGTTGGTATTCTTCTCCTTCCTCTATTCCTATTATTCTTAGATTTGGCCTTTTCATGGTGTCCCAGATGTAGATGTAACTAACCGTCTTATTAAATAAGAAACAGAGAGCCAAGGTAAAGATAAAAGCCCAAGAGGTCAGAGCTAGGAGCTTACCCGCGTGCTGCTGTCTAGCTTCTTCCGCCAAGAAACCTCTCCGAAAAGGGAGCTACTTCCTGTGCGTTTGACTTATAAAGAGTTCTGGTTCTTCCTTCTCATTGGTTGTAAACCCAACTACGTGGCTGTCTTGTCACTGCCTCTCTGTACAGACCTCCAGGTCTTCTATGGTTGGTATTGAGATTAAGGGCGTGTGTCTCCAATTCTGGCTGTATCCTTGAACACACAGAGATCTACCTAGTTCTGCTTGCCGAGTACGAGTACTGGGATTAAAGGCGTGCACCACCACGCCCGGCTCTCGCTATGGCTTGCTAACAGCTCTGACCTCTAGGCAACTTTATTTATTAACATACAAATAAAATCACATTTCAGTACAAATAGAATACCACTATACCCAGATTTCCTGGACATTTTGTGTTATGATGTTTTAGGCTTTGGTGTTTTCTTTTACTGACAAATCTATTTCCTCTATCGTATCTTCAATGCCAGAGATTCCCTCTTCTATCTCTTGCATTCTGTTGGTTATGCTTGCATCTGTAGTTCCTGTTCATTTACTCAGATTTTCCATTTCCAGCATTCCCTCAGTTTGTGTCTTCTTTATTGTCTCTATTTCAGTTTTCAAATCTTGAACTTTTTCCTTCACCTATTTAATTACCTTTTCTTGGCTTTCTTTAAGGGATTTATTGATTTCTTCCAATTTTTGTTTGTCTTTTCTTCAATTTCTTTAAGGGAATTTTTCATTTCTTCTTTAAAGGCCTCTAGTATCTTCATGAAGTTATTTTTAAGGGTGCTTTGTTCTGCTTCTTCTACATTGTGATGTTCAGGTCTTGCTGTTGTAGGAGGGGCTAGGTTCTGGTAATGCCATATTGCACTTTATGTTGTTGTATGTATTTTTGCTCTGGTGTCTACCTATCTCTTCCTCTTATAGATGCAAGAGGTGCCTGTGTCTAAGCAAGCTGCTATTTGTCCAATCTGTGCTTGTTGTGTCTGTGTCTCAGGGGGTCACTCTGGGTTCAGTCTTAGCTCTTGGTCTAATTGGAGCTGGAAGATCCTGTATCTCAGGGAGCTGCTCTTGGTCCAATCCAAATCCAAGCTGGCCGATTCTGTTCCTCAGGGAGCCGCTATTGGTCCAAGGAGAGCTAGCAGATTAGAATGTCTCAGGAAGCTATTGGTGTCCCAGGGGGATGGGTATTCGGGTAGGGTGTGGGTCTTGTAGATTGCAGGGTCTGATGGGTTTTTTTGGGGGGGGTACCTGCAGGAGTCTTCCCTGCTGGCTGGCAACTGGGGCAGAGATGGGTGGGGGCGATGTATCCCATTTTTGTGAATCCAAAGGATTGTATCTAATTTACCTTCTATCCTAATTTGCATAACCAAAACTATCTTTTGATGTCTTTCAAACTTTATACCTCTTTAGTGAGTTTCTTTTCAGAATTTCTTAACAAGGAAAACTATAAATATCTACTCTTCAACTCCGTCAGAGACCCAGGAAGGAAATAATATTACCTAGTAAAACAGGAAGTGTAAACAAGCAACTTCCAAAAAATGTGTGTTATGACAGGAACAGCCAGCTGCCTGGACAATCACCTGAGGTTTCTCTGCAATGTTGGGGCATCATCTTTGGCCACAGCCTTAGCATATCTGACAGACTCATCTGTGAATCAGGATTTTCTAAAGAGCTTTCCTACCTTGTCTTGGCAAGGATTGGCAGTCCTTAGTTTTGTGTCCTGCTTGTCCATTTTGTACAGCATACTATCAGCAGTCAATGAAAGGGCACTTTCTAGCACAGTAGTTAACTTTTGCCACAATGGAAGTTACCTCCATGTGGAGTTTCTTTAATGTCCATCATTTTCTCTGAAGGAGACTGGTGCTGCCAGGAGCAGACATGTCTCATTGTTATAAAAAAAATCTGTTATTAAAACATCTTAAACCAGGCAGTGTTAGCACATGCCTTTAACCTCAGAACTCAGGAGGCGGAGGCAGGCAGATCACCATGAGTTTGTGGCCAGCCTGGGCTACAGAGTGAGTTCCAGAAAAGGCTCCAAAGCTACACAGAGAAATGCTGTCTCAACAACAAAGTAAAACAAAACAAAACAAAAACAAAAAAATCTTAAATGCCATATTCTGTAGATCTCTGAAGTGTTTGAAGATGACCTGTCCATCTAAAATATATCTCTGCTTGACCTTGAAAACATACCTAATATGATTACAAGTTTGATTGTAATGACAAGCTACTAACTTACATTTCTCTATATCCTAAATAGTGGGTAATAATAACTCTCAAGGACTAGCAAATTGCATTACCTTGTTAAATGAACTGTATAGGTACAATACTTTGAACAAGATTAGAAGTGTATGTACAGTATTTTCTAACAAAATCAATCCCAAATTTGTAGCAATATACATAATTTGTATACAATATACAAAAATCCAATCCAATGTAAAGTATTTAAAACTAGTAGTTGCCTTTCAAAGTAGATTAAAAAAATGTACCTTTTCATCTTATCATATCTATATCTTCTTTTTTTCTTTTCAGAGTAAATTCAATACTACCCTTTATTCCATCATTTCTACGTCTTTTTTTTCTGAGTAGATTCAATAATCTACCTCTTACCTATATCCTCTTTTTTCTTTTTCTTTTTTTGTGGAAACACAATATAAAAACAATCATTATAAGAATTAGAGAAATACAATAATATTGTCACTTAATGATGAATTTCTTAGGAAGGTAAAAGAAAATATTTTATGCTGACTTCATCCTAACTCAGATAAAACCAGTAAAAGGGGAAATGTCAGCTTTATTGATAGTCAAACAACTTCACATTGAATCTGTGGTTCATGGACCATTCTTCACCTAAAATGTTCACCTATGAACAAGGGGGAAAGTATTAACTTTATGGCTTTTTACCCATCACCCTCTGCATTTACTCAGGACTGATAGATGTAAGGTACCCAACTGTATCAAATGAGCATTCACTAAGTAACTGAGTGCTGTTAGTGAGTGTCTGATAGAGAACTCTGCCATGTGTCCTTTAATAATAAATTGAGAAAACTGAAGTAATATAGTTATTGTCTTACTTTTCAGGCTTATTTTACAGATATCTCCATAAAAAAACAGTCTTTCAAATTTTTAAAGAAAGTAGATGAAAAAGCAGAAGAAGACTGGACCCAGCAAAAAATTATGATGAACTAAAATACAGAAAGTAAAGCTATAATTTCTACACTTGGAAGGTTTCAGCTTCTCTGGATCTGTATTGAAAAGTACAGGAACAGATCTAAAGATAATAAAGGCAATTTATAGCAAGCCAATAGACAACATCAAATTAAATGGAGAGAAACTCAAAGCAGTTTCACCAAAATCAGGAACAAGATAAGGCTGTCTACTCTCCCCTTGTCTATTCAATATAGAACTCGAAGTCCTAGCTAGAGCAATAAGACAACAAAAAGAGATCAAGGGGATAAAAACTGGAAAGGAAGAAGTCAAACTCTGACTATTTGCAGACAATATGATAGTATACATAAGTGACCCCAAAAATTCTACCAGGGAGCTTCTACAACTGATAAACATCTTCAGTAATGTGGTAGGATACAAGATTTAACTCAAAAAAATTAGTAGCACTCCTAGTTACAAATGATAAATGGGCTGAGAAAGAAATCAGAAACATCACCCTTTACAATAGCCACAAATAATATAAAATACCTTGGAGTGACTCTAACTAAGCAAGTGAAAGACCTATATGCAAGAACTGTAAGTCTTTGAAGAAAGAAATTGAAGAAGATATTCAGAATGGAAAGATCTCCCATGCTCATGGACAGGTAGGATCAACACAGTAAAAATGGCAATCTTAGCAAAAGCAATCCACAGATTCAATGCAATCCCCATCAAAATCCCAACACAATTCTTCACAGACCTGAAAAGAACAATATTTGACTTCATATAGAAAAACAAAAAACCCAGGATAGCTAAAAGAATCCTGTACAAAAAAGCAACCTCTGGAGGTATCATCATCCCTGATGTCAAGCTCTATTATACAGCTATAGTTAAAAAAAAAAAAAGCTTGTAATTAGCATAAAAACTGACTGCTGTGGATATCACTCCGTATCAATAAACACTGATTGGCCAGTAGCCAGACAGGAAGTATAGGCAGGACTAACAGAGAGGAGAATTGAGGAAGGAAAAAGGATAGGGGAGACTGCCTAGAGCCGCCGCCAGGAGAAGGAAGATGTAAAGTACTGGTAAGCCACGAGCCACGTGGCAAAGTAGAGATTAATAGAAATGGGCTAAATATAAGAGTAAGAGCTAGACAATGATAGGCCTGAGCTAATGGCCAAGCAGTTTAAATAATGTAAGCGTCTGTGTGTTTATTTTATAAATGGGTTCCAGGACTGGCGGGACTTGGGAGCTGGAGAGAAATTCTTCAGCAACAACTGACATGTGGACCAGTGGAATCAAATTGAAGACCCTGACATTAATCTGCACAACAATAAACACGAGATTTTTGACAAAGAAGCCAAAATTGTACAATGGAAAAAAGAAAGCATCTTCAACAAAGAGTGCTGTCATAACTGGATGTCAACATGTAGAAGATTGCAAATAGATCCATATCTATCCCCATGCACAAAACTCAAGTCTAAGTAAATCAAAGACCTCAACATAAATCCAGTTAAACTGAACCTGATAGAAGAAAAAGTAGGAAGTAGTCTTGAATGCATTGGCACAGGAGACCACTTCCTAAATATAACACCAATAGCACAGACACTGAGAGTAACAATTAATAAAGGGGACCTCCTGAAACTGAGAGGCTTCTGTAAGGCAAAGAACATGGTAAATAAGACAAAACAGTCTACAGAATGGGAAAAGATCTTCACCAACCCCACATCTGACAGAGGGCTGATCTCCAGAATATATAAAGAACTCAAGAACTAGATATCAAAATACCTAGCAGTCCAATTAAAAAATGGGCTACAGAGCTAAACAGAGAATTCTCAACATAAGAATCTCAAATGGCTTAAAGACATTTAAGGAATTGCTCAACATCCTTAGTCATCAGGGAAACGCAAATCAAAATGACTCTGAGATACCATCTTACATCTGTCAGTATGGCCATTGTAGCACGAATTGTTAAATGTCTTATTAATAAGAATAAACCCAGGGCCAGTTATTGGGGTGAATGCTGGAAGATCAGAGAAGCAGAACAAGTCACAGCTACCTCACCTTGCCAATTCCTCAGCTGATCCTATTTCCTCAGACTGGAAGTCTCTGAGTCCTTATCCAAATGAATCTCAGCTGAACTGCTTCTCAAAATCCTGAATGCTTAACCAGCCTAGTTCCTGGTTTTCATGCCTTATATACCTTTCTGCTTTCTGCCCTCACTTCCTGTGATTAAAGGCTCACTTTCTGGGATTAATGGCATGTGTCACCATGCCTGTCTATTTCCAATGTGGCCTTGAACTCACAGAGATCCAGACAGATTTCTGCCTCTGGTATGCTAGGATTAAAGGCATTTTTGCCACCATTTTCTAGCTTCTGTGTCTAGTGTCTGTTCTGTTCTCTGACCCCAGATAAGTTTATTAGGGTGCACAATATTTTGGGGAACACAATACCACCACAGGCCATGATCAAAAACACTGATGACAGCTTATGCTGGAGAAGTTGCAGAGCAAAGGGAACACTCCTCCACTGTTGGTGGGAGTGCAAACTTGTACAACCACTTTGGAAAGTAGTTTCTCAGAAAATTGAGAATCAGTCTTTCTCAAGACCCAGCTATACTACACTTGGGCATATACCCAAAGAAAGCTCAATCATACCACAAGGACACATGCTCAACTATGTTCATAGCA
Organism: Peromyscus aztecus; assembly: GCA_902168405.1. Classification (NCBI taxonomy): domain Eukaryota; kingdom Metazoa; phylum Chordata; class Mammalia; order Rodentia; family Cricetidae; genus Peromyscus; species Peromyscus aztecus. The sequence continues at coordinate 40,279 of CABHPQ010159671.1, forward strand.
CCATTATTTGTAATAACCAGAACCTGGAAACAACCTAGATGACCCTCAACTAAAGAATGGATAAGGAAAATGTGGAACATATACACAATGGAGTATTACTCAGCAGTAAAAAACAATGACATTATGAAATTTTCAGACAAATGGATGGAACTAAAAAAATACCATCCTGAGTGAGGTAACCCAGACTCAGAAGGATGAATATGGTATGTACTCATTCATAAGTGAATACCAGATATAAAGCAAAGGATAACCAGACTACAACCCACAGCTCCAGAGAAGCTAGCTAACAAGAAGTTCCCTAAGAGGGACACATGGATCTTTCTGAAAAGGGGAAATAGATGAGTTTTCCATGAACAAACAATGGGGGTCAATGGAGGGTAGAGGATGGGGGATCATAACATAAGGGAATGGTATGGGCGTGCTGGAACAGGGACAGAGTGGGAGAGCAATAAAAGAGATAGAGGGAGATATCATGGGGATAGAAAGAAACTGGGTGCTAGGGAAGTTCCCAGGAATCTACAAGGATGACCTCACCTTAGACTACTAGCAATAGTGGAGAGGGTGCCTGAAGTGGTTTACCCCAGTCGTCAGACTGGTGAACACCCCTTCATCATAAAGCCTTCATCCAGTAACTGATGGAAGCAGATGCAGAGATACACAGTCAAGCACTAGGCCAAGCTCCAGAAGTCCAGTTGAAGAGAGGGAAGAGGGATACTATGAGCAAGGTGCATCAAGATCATGATGGGGAAACCTACAGAGACAACTGAACCAAGGTAGTGGGAACTCATGAACTGTGGACCAATAGCTGTGGAGCCTCCATCGGACTGGACTAGGCCCTCTGCATGAGCGAGACAGTTGTGTAGCTTGATCTGCTTAAGGGGCCTCCTGGCAGTAGGATCAGGATCCATCCCTGGTGCATGAGCTGGCTTTCTGGAGCCCAGTGCTTATGGTAGGACACCTTACACAGCCTTAGTTCAGGGGGAGGGGCTTGAACCTTCCTCAGCTGAATGTACCAGGCTCTGCTGACTCCTCATGGGAGGTCTTGCCCTTGAGGAGATGGGAATGAGGGGTGTGTTGGGGAAGAAGACTGAGTGGGCAGAAGGAGGGAGGAGAGGGGATCTTTGGTTGTTATGTAAAATGAACAGAAAATTTATTAATAATTAAAAAAAAGAAAAAGAAAGAAAGAAATATTGGCCAGTGGGACTCCAGAGCCTCCCAAAATACAGACTCTTGTCATTCCTCTTGGTTGCCTGCCAGGAATAGTAGATTATACCTCAATCCTGGAGACATTGCACATCTTGGTTACAAGATAAAAATGAAATCAAACTGGAAGTAAGCAGGAAGCTTCTTCCCCGATGGCTACCTTGTATGGTACAGGGTGCTGCTATACATACTGCTCAGAGAAAAAGGGTATCAAGATCTCATGACACTGACCCACCAAGCAAGATGTTATGAATACAAACAACCACTCTCTCTTCTGATTTGAGGCCCACAAAGGAATCCATGCCCAGTGCTGAGGAAGACTTGGCCCAAGAGGGAACTCACCACTATTGGCTTAGCTTTTGTCCTAGTGCCCTTTCTAACGCCAAGATAAAAATCCCTGACAAAAAAAAAGTAACAGTTTATTGGGCTTATCATTACAGTAATTGAATAATTGTATAAACTAACTGAATAATTACAGTTGATTATTATGGTGAAATCAAGCCACAAACTTCAGTTTTTTTTTCTCAGCATTAATGGTAAAAAGTAAAGAAAGAATATACACAACCCCCTCGCTTGTTCAGGGCTCAGCCTAGAGCAGTGGTTCTCAACCTTTCTAATGCTGTGACCATTTAACACAGTTCCTCATCTTGTGGTGATGTCAACAATAAAATTATTTCACCACTGCTTCATAACTCTAGTATTTCTACTGTTATGAATTGTAATGTAAATACTTGTGTTTTCTGATGATCTTATGTGACCCCTGTGAAAGGGTTGTTTAGCCCTCAAAGGGGTCACAATGCACAGATTGAGAACAGTTGGCTTAGAGTGTGGCTCCACCCACAATCAACTAACGTGTCCTATCTTAATTAACAATCAAGAGAATCCCAAGCAAATATGCCCACAATCCAAACTGAGCTAGATGATTCTTTTTTATTTCCTTTACAAGTCCTTTGTGCATATACTATGGTTTCTAGTTTTGTGAATTCACGGGATTTCTGTGTATGGAAACATGTGTGTCTCTGAATCCATGTTTTTCTTATGCTTTTCTTTGTTTCTTTTGTTCGTTTGTCTATTTTGTCATATTCTGGTTTGTTTTTGTTCTCTTATTAATATTCTTTATATTATTGTTTATATTCTAAGAAGAGAGAAATGGTGGGGATTCAAATGAGAGGGGATTTGGGGAAGATCTGGGATGATTTGGAGAAGGGGAAACTATAATCAGAATATGTTATTTTAAAAACTATTTTCAATAAAAGTAAATTACAAAAAAAAGTCAAGATTTTTATAATCATCCAAGGCTCCTTTTAAAAAAAGAAAAGAAAGAAAAAGGAATTAACCTCACTAAAACAGCAATCAATTGTTAACAAAAAAAAAAGGTTCTGGACCCACCAGGTAAATATATACAAATAAAAATTAATTTTGACCTATTACCTAACACTAAGCAAAACAATAAGTTTTAGATGACTAATACTTAAATGTAAGAGTCAAATCTTTAAAAGCTTTAAGAACAAAATGTTGGAAAGTATCTTCATCCCCTATGTTTAGGTAAATGTTTTAGTTGGCCAGATCAAATAATGGATAAGATAATTTTACCAAACCTTAAACTTTAGGGGTAAAATTACAGCTCAGTGAACCTGAATTCAATCCTCAGAGCACAATAAATAAAGATAAATAAATAAATGGTAAATAGATATGTAGATGTGTAGATATATAGATAGATGATAGATACATAGAAGATAGATAGATAGATAGATAGATAGATAGATAGAGATAGAGATGATAGATGATAGGTAGATAGATAGATAGATGATAGATAGATAGATAGATAGATAGATAGATAGATAGATAGATAGATAGATAGATGATAGGTAGGTAGATAGATAGATAGATAGATAGATAGATGATAGATGATAGGTAGGTAGATAGATAGATAGATAGATAGATAGATAGATAGATAGATAGATAGATACAATCAAATACATAAACAATTACTTTTGCTTTCAAAGATACAATTTAAATTTTTCTGGAGATCTGGTGAGATGGCTTAATGAGTGAAAAGCAGTTGTCACTGAAGCTTGATGACTAGTGTACCATGCCCAAAATCCACAGTGAAAGGGAAGAATTAAATCTGAAGAACTGCCATACCTCCACATGCCTGCCTTTTAATATTCATTCATACACAAATACACATACATACAACAATAATAATAATAATTTTTAAAATCTGTTTGCCATGGGGGTATATATCTGTAATCCCAGAAGAGGAGGTAGGATTGGTACAAATTTGAGGAAAGCCTAAACCATGGAGTGAATTTCAAACCAATAAGACCTCCAAAGTAAAGCCTTTCTCAAATAACAAACAAAAATAAATGAAAATGCATAAAATGAAAATTTAAAAGACATGACACAAAACGGGAGAAAATGTTCACAAACATATGAACAGATGCATTTTTAAAATATAAATATTTGTATTATTCACTTCTATATTTATATCAATGTTTACTTAAAGTCATAAATACAGATATTTATAGATATATCCATTAATTCTCAAATATTAACTGTGAATATAAATACAATCAAGTGTTGCGTGATGACATTTGAGTCAATGGCGTATAGTGTACATGGCATATGATGTATGCTGGTGTGTAATAGTCTATGCCTTCTAGATTTTATGATTATACCATACAGTGGCTACACTATTTGAAATCATGTAACAGTAAATTTCGCAGGAATTAACATTGTTACTGAGTGACTCGTAAATGTGTTTATAAATACATATAACAGAATTTTATATATGTGTGTGTATATACATAAAACAATGTAACAATAGCTATGTCATGTACAAAAATATATGCTGTCCTTTACTGTTTATTCATTTGATTTTTCCATTGATGCTCTACTTTTTCTATGCACAGTACTAGACACTGTCTTAGAAATAAGAGAGGCTTGGATCCTGTCCACATAATGCATATACTTTATTTATTTTCTCTTGCATGCTTTGTTTATATGTAATACTTATGTGTTGTACTCATTACACATTTGCTGGATTTAAAAGATCTTCGTGTGGCACTATACATTTTTAGGTTTCAGAATTTTCAGAATTTTTCTGTGAAGAGTGTACTTTCATTTGGCAAATTATAACATCCCACAGACAGAGTATGGCTTCTCAATTATTGTTATTAATAAAAATTTATTTGGGACATTTTGTAGGAATTGCCTATGGCTGCTCTCCTACTATCGTAGTAGAGTTGAATAAGCAGAAAGACCAAGTGGTCCATAAAACTAAAATATTCATTATTATCTGACTTTTCTCTAAAACACTTGTCAAAGCCTGTTCTAGATTAATTTGGAAAGAATAAAGCGGATATTCCTCCTTGTGACTGGATATTCCTGTTTGATCACTATTTCATTCTACAAAGTTTGGCAGTAATAAAGAGAAGTCAACTTAAGTGATTATCTTATCATCTTACTATTATTTTAGACATAAGAAAGTGTATGACCTGGTACAATAACTCTGGCTAATATCAGTAATACAAACCTCAGCCTAACAAGAAACAAACATGTTGCCACCTCAAAATCATTACCTTAAGGTTGATAATAAAATAAAACTCAAACTTTGTTGTGACTTTATTTTGGAAGTTTCTGTGTCGGTCTTCTAAGTTGACATTTCCCTTCACACTTTTCTACACTATTAGTAGCAAGTATTTTATCAGCTTCTAAAGCAAAGGTAGTATTCTAAACAGGATTAGTGTGTGACATATTTTTTTAAATATAATGATCTGCTTATTGCCATTAAGACAAGGAAATTACTGTTGCAGACAATCATTGCTCGAAACTCTAATTGCAGACATCCTGAATTATCTGTTTAGGAAAATTACCTTTAGGATATTTAAAGACTGCTTTGAGATACACAAATTACAGATAGACAACATTTTTTTCCCCTAGGGAACTAATCAATTGTAGATAAATACAGCTTGATCAACAGTTCAAAATAAGAGGTTGCTACATTAACTTTAAAGACAAGCATGTTTCATTCTTAATGTTTGTTTCATAACAGCTCAGGCATGTCTGACAGAACTTCACTCAGCATGTAACTGTAGAAGTACTTGCCAACTTTCATGAATAAATGACTTCATCAGTGAATTACAAAATACGTAAGTGACAAGGAATAAAATTTATAAAAATAAAAAAATGGGTCCTTTATAAAAGACCTATTTTGAAACACTTCCATATTTTATGTTTTAACCTGTATTACATCAACATCTTCATGAGTAGTGGCATACCTTTCATCTCTGCAAGGACCTATATGGTGCTCTATCCTCAGTGATATAGCATGTAGTGGCTATCATTTACTGAACATTATTAAAAATATATTCAGTCTTCCCATTAATCTGTGATTGTGTGACTTTTCCTGCTAGGATAGGATGTCAACAATAGACTGAAGAAAATTTCAACCAAGTCTAGTTTAGTGAACCCGTGAATTTTTTTGGGTTACTCCCAAGAAACTAGATGACCCAAAGGCAGCATCAACACTGAAAAACCCACTTTTCCATGGGTAATGGCACAAAAACTGCACGTCTGAAGCCCCATGTACAGCTTGACCAGTCAGAGCAACTCCTTCCTCAGCAGCTGCTGCTTATATGACTTTGGGGAGCTGCTATGTGAAGCTCCTAAATTTCAGGAGTTTCCTACACCTTGTACATTTCATTTAAATTTTAAGTCTTAATAACCTACCTCCCCTCTCCAGGATGGAAGGTTTTTGTTTAGAGGAAATAGCTATACAACAATAGTTATCTTAAGGCCAGGTCCACATTATTAATAGCCTACCATTATATCTAATATCTAATTTTGTATCACATCATGTACATTAAATCCTTAATAAATTAAAGAATCTCATCTGGGATGAAGTGGCTTGATATAGAGTGGTTGGCAGAGTCAGGGCTAGCTACCTCCCAGCCAGGCTGCATCTTAGTAAGGAGGAGACTTTCCCTAAGTACAAGACCAGGAGATATATTTTACAAAAAAAATATACAAGCACAAAATTGGGACTATAAAAATTGTTCACTCTATAACTTCAGCAAACCTAAACTACAAACTATTGAAGAAATGGAGAAGAATAGATAGATGGTTTTAATTAATGTTGCTAGTCTGGAATGAATTATTAGCACATGCAATCAAAGTAAATGTGGATTTAAGGGCAGACGCTAATCCACTTTGACTGATATCTTCTTCAAAAGAAGGAAATCTTCACACAAGATGTGCAAGAAGAGTACCACGTGACAAGGCAAAGGCATATAGGAAGACAGCAATACGTCAGCAATAACTGTTGCATCTAGCAGCCCAGGAATACCTTGACTCACTGACAAGTAGCAAAATCCAAATCCAGCAAAAAAATAAATAATTAAATAAAAATACTCTGTTTCTGGGGTTTAGAAAGGTCTATGAAGTTGCTGACACTTTGACTGGAGCTTTTAGTCTCCAGAGCTGCGAAGGAATCAATTTCTGATATTTTAGCAGCCATGCTTGTGATACTTTGGTATGGAAACCATAAACTCTATATTATTTATTGGCTGCTAACATCCACAGCACTGCCACCTCCATAAGAGATCACTTATTCTACATGAGTGCACAGCAGTAGGGTGGTCCTCTGTCATGTCAACACACCGTCTACTAACTTCCTCAGATTGTGTTTTTCTTTTCTTTTCTTTTCTTTTCTTTTCTTTTCTTTT
>CABHPQ010159671.1:52532-67237 GCA_902168405.1 Peromyscus aztecus
CAGAAAGTAGATTTTATTTTCATCCTTCCATTAGAGAAAGAAAAATCTATCCATCAAATATGCCTGTCCTCAGAGTTACATGTAAAACTGTCGCCATCATCGGATGGAGCTTGGGATTTAGCTCAGTTGATAAGAGTGGAAGCCTTGCATTGAGGAGTCTTGACCCATAGCAGTGAATGAACTATGCTTATAGCAAACACTCATAATCCCAGCAATCAGTAGGTAGAGACAAAAAAAAATCAGAAATCCAAGGTCATCCTTGCTATACAGTAAGTTTGAGACCAGTTTGTTAAGTCTTGTCTCAAAATCAAAAGACAAAGCTACTTCCCACTTTCTCTTCTATCAGGTTCAGTATACATGGTTTTACTGACAGTGGGGCCCCATTGCAGGGGACAACACCCACACAACTCATTGAACCTGGAGAAGTGTAGCTGGTACCTAGACTAACCTTCACCCCTACTTTCTAGTGTCTTTGGTGTGGGAAGATACTCTACAGGCTACCAGTGGAGAAACAAATACCAACCCAGCCACAAAACTTTTGACCTACAATCTGTCCTGCCTTCAAGATAAGCTAGAGAAATGATGGTCCAGAGCATGTGGGAGTAGCCAACCAAGGTCTGATGGTACCCATACCCGATCCAGAGAGTAGATAGTCCAGAGACCTAGGGTAAAAATCAAACACTACTGTTCAAAAAAAAAGTAGCAGTAAAATGACTTCTAATGATATTCTACTATACTGATAGAGCAACACCTTATTCAATCACCATTAAAGAAGCTTTCTCTTGCAGTAGATGGTAACAGATGGAGAGACCCACAGCCAGATATTACACAGACAGAGACTCCTTGGAACACACAGCTCTAAATGGGATGTCTCCATCAAATCTTCTGCCCTCAGGCCTAAGGGAACCCCATACAGCAAAAAGAGTATAAGAACCAGAGAGGATGAGGCACACAAAGAGAAGAAGGTCCTCTCATCAACTGAGCAAGTGCATATGAACTCATAGAGACTAAAGCAACAAGCACATGACCTACACCAGATCCTCTCTGTGTGTATATATATTATTGTTTTGAGGTTTGTATTATCACGGGACTCCTGAGTATATGGGTCTCTGATTCTTGTGTCTGCTCTTAGGGCTCTTTTCCTTCTGTTCAGTTGTGTTGTCCAGTCTTGATGTGAAGGATTTTGTTTTATCTTTCTATATTTTATTTTGCCATGTTTGATTGTTAACTCTTAGAAGCTTGTTATTTTCTTTTTTCTTTTCTTTTCAAACTTTTATTGTTCTTCTCTCATAGCTGACATCCTGACTGCAGCTTCCTCTCCCTCCACTACTGTCATTCCCTCCCCACATCTCCTCTCTCCCTAAGATCAACTCTTTCTCCATTTCCCTTAAAAAAATAAAGGATCAAGTCTCTCAGGGATCTCTATACCTAACATGGCCTAAGAAGATACAAGTAAGACTGGACACAAACCAAGGCTGGACAAGGCGACACAGTTGGAGGAAAAGGGTCCCAAGCACAAGCAAAGGAGTCAGAGACATCCCCTAATCCCATTATTGGGAGTCCCACAAGAACACCAAGCTACACAACCATAAGTTATATGCAGAGGACTTAGGTTAGAACCATATAGGGTCCATGTTTGTCTTGTTGCTTCAGTCTCTGTGAGGCCCTATAAGCCCTACTTAGTTGATTCTGTGGCCCATGACTTTGTGCTGTCCTTGACCCATTTGGCTCCCACAATCCTTCCTCTTCTGTGAGGTTCCACTGGCTCAGCCTAGTTTTTCACTGTAGGTCTTTGTATCTGCTCCCATAAGTTTCTGGATGATGCCCCTCTGATGACAACTGATTTAGGCAACAACCTATGAGTACTGATGAATATCATTAGGAATCATTTCATTGACTTTTTGCCAGCCGTGTTTTGTTCTATCCTGGGTCTTTGGACTGCCCTGCCTCTGGTTCCTGACTATCCAGGCATTGTCAAGGGTGGGATGTCTTTCCTGGAATGGACCTCAAGTTGGACCAGTATTGGTTGGCCACTCCTACTAGTGCCCCAGAACATCTTTCAGGCAGAACAGTTTGTAGATGGTAGGTTTTGTGGTTGGGTTGATATCCCAGTCCCACTGCTAGGTTCCTTGCCTGGTTATATAGAAGATGGCCACTTTAGGCTCTGTATCCTTTGTTACTAGAGACTTCACTAGTGTCACTCTCATTGATTCCCAAGAGTTTTCACTGCACTAGGGTTCTATGTCACCCCCCAAATGTCCCTAATTCCAGTCATATCCCAATACTATCTCACTCTGTCCCTCCCTCCCCCTTGCCTGATCCCTCCTGTTCCCATCTCCACCCACCTACAGTCCACACAGAAAATTATTCTATTTCCCCTTCTTAAGCCCTCCTTGTTATTTAACTCTCTGGTCCTACAAATTGTAGCACGAATATATTTAATGTCCAAGAGTAAATGAGTTCATACCATGTTTTTCTTTCTGGATCCGGGCTATCTCATTCAGAATGATCTTTCTAATGCCATCCATTTGCCTAGAAATTTCATGATGTTATTGTTTTTAATAGCTTAGTAATATTCTGTTATGTAAATGAACCATATTTTCTTCATCCATTCTTCTCTTAAGGAACATCTAGGTTGTTTCCAACATTGGGCTATTATGAATAAAACTGCAATGAACATGTTTGAGCAAGTGTTCTTGTGGTAGGATGGAACATCCTTTGGGGTATATGCCCAAAAGTGGTATAGTTGGGTCTTGAGATAGCTCAATTCCCAATTTTCTGAGTAACTTTCATATTGATTTCCATAATGGCTATACAAGTTTGTACTCCCACCAGCAGTAGATGAGTGTTCCCCTTGCTCCACATCCTCAACATCATGAGCTGTCACTTGTGTTTTTTTTAATCTTAGCCATTTTGACAGATGTAAGACAGAATCTCAGAGTTGTTTTGATTTTCATTTCTTTGATGGCTTAGGATGTTGAACATTTCTTTTAATTTTTTCTCAGCCATTTGAGATTCCTCTGTTGAGAATTTTCTCTTTAGATCTGAATCCAATTTTTAATTGAATTATTTGGTTTGTGGAGGTCTAGTTTCTTGAGTTCTTTATACATCTTAGGATATTAGCCCTCTGTAGGATGTGGAGTTAATGAAAATCTTTCCTATTCTGTAGGCTGCAGTTCTGTCTTGACAGTATCCTTTGCCTTGAAAAAGGTTCTCAGTTTCATGAGGTCCCATTTATTGATTATTGTTCTTAGTGCCTGCATTATTTATGTTCTGTTCAGGAAATTGTTTCCTGTACCAATGAGTTCAAGGCTATCCCCTACTTTCTCTTCTATCAAGTTCAGTGTATCTTGTTTTATGTTGAGGTCTTTGATCCACTTGGACTTAAGTTTTGTGTAGCAAGATAGATATGAATTTATTTGCATTCATTTACATGCTGACATCCAGTTAGATCAGTACCATGTGTTGGCTATGCTTTCTTTTTCCATCATGTATCTCTGGATTCCTTATCAAAAAATCAGGTGCCCAAAAGTGTGTACATTTATGGCTGAGTCTTTGGTTCAATTCCATTGATCAGCCTGTCTGATTTTCTTTTAATACCATACAGTTTTTATTACTATAGCTCTGTAGTACAGCTTAGAATAAAATACTAATAATATAATTTTTTAATAAAACTCTGGGTTCTTTGAAAAGGTAGAATGGAAAGTATCAAAGGTAGTCCATGTTGTAAGCTGGGGTGATCGGGAATAGTAATGCATACAGGAAGAGATTGCTTGGAAAATGAACAAGTGTGCGGTGAGGACAGGGTTTAATAGAAATGGGACTTTCCCTTTACCTGGACTGACATTGTGATGTTAGGGAAAGATTAGTGTTAAAGTCAGAGAAGTTTGGTGAAGTGCAGAAGGAATGGTTGCCTCTGGGGGGAAAAAAGATGTCCAGTCTGGCACAAAAAATTTGAAATGTGTGAGAACTTTTTCTATGACATAATTATAATTATCTGCTCACCTGTTATACTTCTTTAGTCTTTATACTTTCAGTCATGTAAATTGTTCATATTATCATCCAGATGTATCTAGCTGTGGCATCCTTAGCCCTTAATGTAGCATGAATCTTAAAGAGTCTTATTAATAAAATCAAACCTGAGCCAGGTATTGGGGTAAAGCTGGAAGATCAGAGAACCAGAACAAACCACAGCTAACCTCACCTGGCCAACTTCTCGGCTGGTCTCGTTTCCTCAGACTGGAGGCCTCTGAGTCCTCATCCAGAATGGGTCTCAGCTGAACTGCTGCTAGAAGCCTGAAAGCTTAACCAGCCACATGCTTAACCAGGCCAAATGCTTCTCCAGGCCAAACGCCTCGTGTTTCTGGTCCTCACGCCTTATATACCTTTCTGCTTTCTACCACCACTCCCTGGGATTGAAGGCTCGATTTCTGGGATTAAAGGCATGAGTCACCATGCTTGGGTGTATCCTTGAACACAGGGATTTCTGCCCCTGGAATGCTAGGATTAAAGGCGTGTGCTACCACTGCCTAACCTCTGTTTAATATTGTGGCTGTTCCGTCTCTGACCCCAGATAAGTTTATTAAGATACACAATATTTTGGGGAACACAATACCACCACACCTTAGCACTTATTTTTGTTATATTTTCCTTTGTTTTTCAAGTTCTTTAAAAGTTTTCAAGTGTTTTTTGTTTGTTTGCTTGTTTGTTTGTTTGTTTGTTTGTTTAGATGTTTATCATTTCTACCAAATCCCCAGTGTTCGTGTAGAAAGAGCAAGGGGGAGAAAAAAGAGGAAAGGGAAGGGGAGGAGAAACAGGGGAGGGGGAGAAAGAGGATAAAGAAAGGGAGTGGAGAGTAAGAGCTAAACAGAACAATGCAGGTAAGGAAGTGTTACCCGTATACTTCATCCCAAATTGGCTCCAATCCCTATCTTCCTAACCCTCTGGTTTTCAAGCTTCAATCATGACCACTTTTCCCAGGTAGTTGTCTCAAAGTAAAAATTAAAGACAAATCCATCTTACATTTTAAAATATGTTTCTAAACTTTTGTCTTTAATTTAAAAATAAAAGGTTTTACTTATCTCTTGCAAATTATAGGAAAAGCAGATGAATTTTTTGATCTTCTGATGTCCTGTCTGTCTGTTTCCCAAATATATAGTCAGGGATGCTTAGATGTGAGTACAGTGTTGATCAGTGATTTTAATTCTGATAGTAAAAACTTATGTCTAGGGAAAATAGTTTAATTTATCATCTCATCTTATTTCATTAACAAAAATGACCTTTGTTATACCATATCCTACCATTATTCATTCAGAATAGAATTTCTACAGAAAAAGCTAAAAGAAGGAAGATGAAATGATATTTTCTTTGAGTTTCTGAAAAGATTGGAAAATACCAGGTGATAAATAGGTTGTAGAAGAAGGAACTAGAATTGGAAAGTAGATTGAATTGCAAAAGCCTAGTTTATGATGATAGCTGTGCTATATAAATAAGATTTTCTCAACAACACTTTAAGACACCTTTTCATGTTCATAATCTGTACATTTTTAAATAGTATATAATGGAATAATACAGAGTGAATCATAAAGATATAGAACATATAACAAATAGTATAGACTTTAATGAGGTGGATTCCTGTCTTTAATACTCTTCCATGCAATTCCCTGTATGAAGAGAGTCTTTCTCCCAATATTCATTTTTCTGGTTTCTCATCTGATGAGAGGGATGTTCTTTTACATCTTAATGTTGTTGAATTTTATTTTTATTCTATTTGTGTATATGTGTGTGCATCTGTGAGTGTGTGTCACATACATGAGTGTACTCTAGGAGGACAGAAGAGGTTGTTAGACCCTCTGGAGCTGGATTTTCAGGCAATTTTGAGCAGCCCAATGTGGATACTGGGAGCTGAATCTGAGTCTTCTGCAAAAGCAGTAAGCATTTTTAACTACTGAGCCATCTTGCCAGCTACTCATGTCTTTAATTTTGATATTTTTAAGAGTATAAATTTATCTTTAATGAACTGAAGTAGATTCTTTTAATGCTTTCAAGATACCCAAGACTAACTAGACAAAGTCAGTGAGAAAACTAGAAAACTATCAAAGACAGAACATTGTTATTGTTTTTACTCTATAGTTTGTTTTCTTAATGATACTTAGGTAAGCAGTTTATTCCCAATTAATTGATGACAGAGCATCCTAGAGAGGGCATGGACACACACACACACACACACACACACACACACACACACACACACAAAGAGTAAAAGAAAAAATTTAAATCAAAAGCTGAGAAATGTATGATTGGAGACCCAATAGACCAGGAAGGCAAAGTTGAGGGTGTCTTGGTGCAATGAATACATTCTAAAAGTTTCTTTCCAAGGGCTTAGTACAAAATCAGATGATACAAATAGAGAGAGTAGAGTATGAAGAAGATAAGACTACCTTAGCGCACAATCTCAGAACAGGAAAATAGTGGAAGAGTAGTGTAGGATAGCAGTGGGGTGAAATGAAATATTCCTGGGGGCTCTGTGCTGAGCGTAACTGTAGCCGCTTGCCTAACACAATGATAGGCACGGAAGCTCACTTTGTTAAAAGCTACTTGTCTATCTCTGAATGAACTGCTAAGGGCATGTTTACTGTTTTTTTTTTTTTTTTTTTTTTTTTTTTTTTTTTTTGAGGCATTCACCCTATAGCCCAATATGGCATAGAACTTACTATGTAGCCCAGGCTGGCCTCAAACTCACAAATAATTACCTTCTTATATCTGTCTCTAAAGTGCTGAGATTAGAAACATAAATCACCTCACCTGGTTGTTCATTATCTTCTAAATGAACAGGTCTTAGAGAACACACATTTATAAAGTAGCTATAATACACAAGCAAGGACCAGAGGGAAGGAGGATCAAGAGAAGTTACTGACTCTTTGGATGTGTGTCACACACACTGTTAGCAGGGAGAACAGTAGGGATTGGCACTGTGGACTACATGACCAATCCCAAAGCAACTGGGTCTTGAATGAGAAAGGCAGCCTCCCTGGTTGGTGCAGGAGTGCTGTTAAGAAAAAGCACATGTGTTGCTGAGTCAAAGTGACCCTCAAATAAATGACTATAGAGTAATGGATTTCTGTACAAAGCATTGTTCTCTGAGGGATTTGAAAATATTGGAAGATGTATTCAGTTGGCATGAGCTCCTGGTGAGGGAAAGTGGGGTTTGATAAGTAATATTCCCGGCATCTAAAGAATAGATTCTGGGAATTGAGCTAAATATTCTATAACATAGAACATTCTCCTCTGCAAACAATTATTAGACCCATAATATTGGTAGTTCAGTGTGAACAAACCTAACTGTATGACCTCATTTATATGATGCTAAGTGAGGTTTTTCTCCCTTGAGAGAAGCCAGGCACCAGAGCTATGGCACTCAGAGGCAATTAATACATAATTCAAAACTATGCTGGTAAAAATCAAACATAGCTTGGATAATTCACATTATATATGCATATCAAGTTACCATACCAAAATCCATAAACACATACGATTAAAACTATAACTAAAGTATAGGTAATTTACTGGTCTGTCTTAATTATGCTTCTGCTCAATAGGTATGTACAATGCTAAAACTCACTAAAATGGTATCTTTTATTCCATGTAAGTTATGCCTCATTGAAACTGATTTTATGAACAAATTCACAAGCTCACAAACTCAGGGTAAGGTATTTGATTAAATTCAAATGAACATCTAATTAAGTCACTATTTCCTGTAAATATTCACTAGGTGTGCTTGTGCAATCAACAATCAAAAAGATAAAACTCCTTTCCTTCCAAGAGTTCATATTTTAGTATATAGCAGCTTTTTATATTTATGTAGGCATGTATTAATTAATAGGCCAGTTCTTCTGTATCCCATTCTGACCTTGAACATGCTGTGTAGCACAGAATGATGTGAACTCCTGTCTCCACCCAACTAGAGCTGGGGTGCACCATCATGCCCAATGCATGCATTACTGATGGTTGAAATCAGGGTTTCTAGTTAGCACTCTACCAACTGAAATACAACCTCTATCCCTTATTATTTTTTATTTTAGATCCATAGTACATATTTGAATAGGAACTCTGTTGGACAAAGAAAACATTAATAAAAGTGGCATATGTCAAAAGACACAAAAATGGGGTTGTCATGGAAATACTATCTAGTAGAAAATTTCAAACTAGAAAATATTTTCATTAATTCTTCTATCAAATATTACCAATAAAGTGAAAAATATTATTGTTCTCATTAAAGCAAAGGAATTCCTTCCATAATCACTTCAGAAAGCATACTGCCCCCCCCCCAAACTAAGTAGCCATGGTAAACTTGTATTTGAGTCTGATTATTCTCATCTGAGGCTATAGTATCATGTTTGAAGTGTGCAACCTCTGGGAGATGTACAGAAGCTAGAAAACCAACCCCCCCAAAAAAAGATGAAGTATTGAATCTTTTGTATCAAGTCTTTGCATTGTATTTTGTCACTCTAGAAAGAAAATATGAGAATTCTTTTAAGCAGATTGTGTTAAGCGAAGACTTTTCTGATTTAATATCAGATACACAGAAATTCCCTGTTCCTGAGACTTCATGCATAATAGTGGTAGCATTATAGGTTTGGGCTAATGAAATCTGGGCATGAGCAATGTATGGCACCTATAGACCTGCCCCTGAACCCATCTGCTTAACTTCTACTTTTTCTTGCCTAGTGCATTGGCATTTAGTTCAGAGGGCCAAGGAGAAAACTCTAGGGAAGTGGAGTGCATGCTGAGTATGTGATCCAGACTGTGATATCATCACGAATGCAAGCACTGAGGGTTTAGTTCTAAACCACTGAATTTTTGGGTCCTTTCTTCCACCAGCTGAGCTGTAATTATCCTGTCTAGCCCAGGTCCATAAAGCAAAAAGGAAATTTGACAAATAACACTGGTACAATTTTTATGTGTGGAAAATATGTGATTTATTATTTTATTTGCATGCTAATACGGCTCCAGGAAACATCTGAAGTACGAAACAAAGACAACAACTATAAAACAAGATAAAAACACATTTAAAATTCAGAAGAAAAATAAAGCAAAGATAAATAAATTAAGAAAGAAGGTAGAGCCAAGAGTAAAATACACAAAATATATCCATCTCCCACTGGAGGTGGGTCACATACTTGACTCTAAGCTTTCTAAGAAGCAGTCTAAATAGGGATTCATGCTGGAGTTTGTTATTCACAGGACCCATAAGGCAAAAGCAAATCAGATACCCAGGAAAAGTCTGTTTGTCTTAGTATGAAGACCAGAGATACTTCTCCTATGGGTCTTCATAAAAATAACACCATGAAAGGTATTAAAACACATCTTCAGGAAAAAAATACAATAAACACAGCAATGGGTTTTATAAGTCTGTCATTTATAAAACCCCTTAGTGCAAGGTGGTAGGAATATACGGAGTGCAATTCATGGACAATGATACAGTTTAAAATGTTGTTCAATGAGAAATGTGAAAAGAACTGGTAATTAAACCTAATCCGATTTGTGTAATAATTTTGTAATTAGTTGGCATGTTTAAATATCTCTAGTGAATGCAGTAATAATTTACTCCGAGGGCATAAATGCTTCCCTCAATCAAATCCTGTTTTTCATAATCTTATAAGTACAAACTGAAAAAGCCAAGTACAAAAAATACTTATATAAATGGGTATATTTTTATGAAATATGATTGTCAGACCTTTACACCCCATAGTAGAGAGTGGCTCCATTTGGTTTCTTGAAGTCTCATCTACACAATGCAAATATTGTATCTGATTAATTAAGGTCAAAAATCACAAGTCAAAATTTCAGAAATTTATTTGCAAAAATGTTTACATCCATCATTTAGGAAGCAAAAATTTAGTTCACCTCTTAAATTAGTCCCCTCTCATCTATAAAGTATGCATTAACTCAAGCCCAATAGATTCTGAAAATACAGGCAGAACCAACCCATAGATGATGTTTTTCTGCTACATGTATGTACCTATGGAAAAGTTTAGTGTGAAAATTGGGCATATATTGTAGTTCCTTTTGTTCTCATAAAATACTGTGACATAAATAACTTAAGGAAAGTTTTCTTTTAGCTCCATGGTCTCTGCATCAGCTCCTGCCTTGAGATCCTGCCGTGACTTCCCTCATTGTTATACAATGATGTTGGACTGTAAGCAAAACAAACCTTTTCCTCCCCAAGTTGCTGATGGTCATTGTGTTTTATCACAGCAACAGAAGCTCTAACACATTTATCATGTCTTACATGTAAATAATGCAGTCAGATAAATAATTAGGAAGCACTTCAATACCAGCTTCTTATGTTGGATAAATAATACATGTAGAAGACACCAAACATTACATTGTTCTTCACCCTTGTTTGTTTTTATAGTTTCCCTATTTACTTCTAGAGAAAATGTCAGGGGCTGGTTTTTTATTTATAGGCTATCTGATTTTTTTAAAAATTGTCTCTATCTTCTCATATACAACTTAGGCAGGAAAGAGACACAAGCTAATCAAAGGAGGTGGAATGATCAGAGCCCTTCACATGGTGTGGGAAGACATCAGCTGCAATAATCATTCTGTCTCTTTGAGGCTTTGATTTAAAACTTAAGCTAGAGACCCACCTCAATGAGTAACATGGAGACTTAGAAATCCATCTGTAATGTAAAAGGCACAAAGTGGGGAAAGCACAAGAAAATAAATAGAAATTTAGGAAATTGTCGGCAGAGTAACTAAAATAAGCATTAATAAGTAGGGATTATAAAATCATGGAAATAAAAGAGAAACATAGAGGAGAGATAGAACTAAAGAGAGGGCAGTGGGCATGGGAATCATTGTGGAGGCATCAAAGTCACTGTATTATGTAGATAATATCCATGGAAGATGGGCAGCTAGGAAGGAAGGGAAGAAGGGAGGGAGGGAGGGAGGCAAGCAGACAGGCAGACTAAAGGTGGGAAGGGCAGAAACATGAGGAAAAGACAGAAAAAAGAGCATGGTGGGGGATAAGATGGGTCAGAACCAACAGAAGCATGAATGGGAGAGAATTAAGAATTCCATGACAGTCATTCAACTGGAGAATGTGGGGGGTGGGGATAAGGTAGAAACCAGAGAAGTCCAGCACATTCTAAATTCAAATCATAGATAAAATTCTGAAACTATGCTAGATGTAATACATGCACGAGCCTATTTCAGATATTGAATTCTGTGTCCTTACTATGAAAGAAGGAACGTACAAGTTTAAACTTGTAATAAATACAAATGAACTTGTAGCGTGGATTTAAAATGTTTGTATTGTTTAAAAAAAAAGACATGATTGTAGTGGGTAGCTGTTCCAGCTTTAATCTGGAAGTACTACCCCCAGTGAGGCTTCTGGTAACTGTCATGCCCACCTATGACCTGCCCCTGAGGCAGGGCTGAGACGGGAGCCCTTAAGACCCAAGATCCAGATATGCTGGCTCTCTTGGTTCCTGGTGATCCTGGATGCTGGATGGTAGACCGAGTGGAGTTCTCCAGAGAACACTGATGGACTGCACTTCACCTTTCCTGGATCCTGTAACCAATCCCTTTACTTGCTGTAAGTTACCCCAAAATAAACCTCCCTTTTAACTATGTGGAGTTGCCTTAATAAATCACCCAATGCATGATTTCTAAACTGTAGACATGCATCTGTATTTCCATGTTTATGTGCACATGTGTGTCCATGTATATTCAGTGCAAAGCAAAGGCAGCCTAGCATCAGTAAACACATCTGATGTCCAGACCTTGGTGTCTATTAGCATTTGGAATAGTATCAATTTGATGGGGTTAGGAATATTTCTTGTTAAGATAAGAAAACACTAAAAAACACAAAATGATAGCATATAACTGCCACACAGGTGGAGCTAGAAGTGACTGCCACTGACCCAATGCAAAATGATGAAAACACTATAATATTTCAGTGAAGTCATGAGTTATAAACCATTTTTATAAGTAGTCTTTAATTACACCAATAGTAAATAGATAAATAAAAAAACTATGAAAGAAGAAACTCTTTCATTTCTAGTTGAAGGCTAAAGGGCAACTAGTAAATTGGAAGAAGTGTTGGAGATGGAGACTCATTTCACAACCATTATGGCAACAGTTAATCAAGAACCATCAGTGGATGTTACACCTGGGAGGGATTTTCTCTGAGAAACAGGCTAGTTCCATGATCTTAACATGATTTCTCATGTTAAGTGCTCTGTTGAAAACATATGTTAGAGGAAGGAAAATAAGAAATCTTGTAGCTGGGTATGGGATAGCCCAATGATTTGATTAGAGGAAGAACAGAACTCTAGGAAAATGCTTAAGTCAGTTTTGGCAGGTTCTAACCAGCTCCCAGGTAGACCCTTCTCCTCCCAACAACACAAGAGTACAGGTATTGTTTACCTTTAACACATTTTTGCATCTAACTGGAGTGACTATATTGTGGGTAAAGAAGGTTTCTAAATATCCTCCACTTATTCCAGGAAGTAGATCATGTTGGACTGCCCCTATACAAGAAGCTAGAT
The DNA here is from genome assembly GCA_902168405.1 of Peromyscus aztecus. Classification (NCBI taxonomy): domain Eukaryota; kingdom Metazoa; phylum Chordata; class Mammalia; order Rodentia; family Cricetidae; genus Peromyscus; species Peromyscus aztecus. Next base: position 65,090 of record CABHPQ010159671.1, read on the forward strand.
GTGAAGAAATCAAGAAGAACTTCAGTTACATCTTAGTAGTTAAGATAAGGGTTTCCCCTACATAGCCAGCAATGCCTAGTGCCCATGGTAAATTCCGAGCTGTTCATACAACCTGGGAACCAAGAGAATATGGTTTAATTCATGGCTAAGTGACCCAGTCAAATTTGTAGATAACAAGCCAATTCAAGGTCAAAAGAGAATTAAGAGGGAAACTTTGATCTATGACCACTCTACTGGTAAGATGAATAGCACATGATGAGGTCCTGCTTGTGCCTGGGGACATGTGCAAAGAGAATACAGCTCCATTGGTTCAATCCACAGGACGCCCAAAAGTCAACCAAGTGCAATAGGAAGTAGCCCAGTCTTTGTCCAGTTTCTGTTGTAAGTCTATAAAAAGCCCCTAGGCAAGCAGTTTGACAGTTTTCCCCCTCATTCACAATCCCTCCATCTCTAGGGAGTCTTTCTTACCTTTCCGTAATAAATTTATTTTCATTTTGCTCACCTTCATCCATGTCTTTTTTATCATCAATGTGAGACTACAAATTCAAAGGCCATTGACTCAGGCATCCCAGATGACCCTTGATCATTCTGCACTTTAGTTCTCTGGTTTAAGTCTTCTGTGCTCAGAGGCAGTCTATCACTTTTCAGTATTACCACAATGTCTACATTAGTTGCAAGGCAGGAAAATAGAAGTATACAGTAGAAAAATAAGACAATACCTTGATTCAGTGATTAATAATTTCACCAGTGACAGGCAAATAGACACACGGTGCCCCACATGTGACCCCTTAAAAGGACATTTAGCAAAGAAAGTAAAACCTTAGTCTATTTATAAAGCAACTTTAGACAAACAAAAAATGAAATTGACTATATAAGTGGTGTAGATGGCTATATTTTACACTACAGTGTAATAAAAGACAAAGACTGAAGAAATTCTGTGTAAAGGGAACTAAAGTAAAAGATACAATAGCTAAATACAATCTCTGCCCATCCATTATATATTAAGGACTAGAGAGCAAAGGCATCATAAAGCTGAAGAGAATGATAATAGATCCTCTGACAAAGCTGGGATAAGCCTGATAAATTTAAATTTATGGCATTGATTCATATTGTGATCATATATGAGAATATGATGCCTAGTCTTAGGGAATATACATTAAAGTATTTGGGGGTTTAGTATCATGGTATGAATTACAGTTTTAGAAAAAAATGTAGAAAAAGAAACAGTAAGCAAGAATTATAAGCACAATAGAATTTTAAAATGTTCCAAATTTAAGAATACATATGAATATTGATTATACTACTCTTACCTGTGCAATATTTTGTAAGTTAAAATTTTTATAAATATTTTTAAACAAAATAATAATCAAAAGTGAATTATCATAGATGGAGGAGAAGGCCATAGGTCCCACCTTGGCAACTGAAAGCAGATGTCCTTTTCTAAAGTGCTGTAAATATTTATGAGTTGCCCTTTACTGCAGTAAATAACCTTCCATCCATGCTTAGGCAAGAAAATCTAATTAATCTCAGTGGACAACACAAAAAAAAAATAGAAGACATGAAAGCAGAAGCAGAACTCACTCCTTATAGAAAATAAAACAAGGAGAGGGGGTAACTGGGGGAGTGATCTTGACAAAAATTAATTTATAAATGCATAAAACTCTAAAACAAAAGTGAAAAACTTGAATTCAAGAATACCTTACCTCTTGCTTATGGAAAGGCACCATAAACATGGCAGAGTCTAGCAGCCTCTGAAGAAGACATCCAACTGTAAGTCAGCTGAAGAGCTGAGGAAAGGCAACAAGGAAACACTCATGATGAATTGAGACCTTGGTCTAGGTTTTGGCAGGCTGAAATTCCTTGAAGAAATGCCATTTCCAAAGTTGAATGTATTTATTGACTTGAAAGCCAATCCTTTCTAGACCCCCAGAAGACAATGGAGATACGGTAGAAACACTCGGTGATCGGGCTGTTTTCAGTGATCATACATCCTTGTTATCTGACCTGCCTTCGCAATGTACAACTCTACAGCTGGCTCCTGAAGCTGGAGAACTGACTACAAGCTCCAGTCAGCTCCAACTGTTCTGAATGATCTACTCAACTCTCTCTCTCTCTCTCTCTCTCTCTCTCTCTCTCTCTCTCTCTCTC
>CABHPQ010159672.1:0-37754 GCA_902168405.1 Peromyscus aztecus
TTTGTCTACATCTGTCTGGCAAAAGGGCCTCCAAGGACTTTGGGAGAGTCCAGAATTCTTCCCTTCAAGTCCTGCCTGTATAAACCTACAAAATAAAAGGGCCCCGGTTCCAGACTCTGACACTGCAATGTGAGTGATCAAAGAACATGCTTGTTCATCGTTTCAGCAAGGAAATCTGAGAAAGTTCACGAGAGATGGCTCACGAGACTATCCAAGAGAGACTCAATCTCAGAGGTGCAGATAGAGCGAACCACAAATCAACCACATGGCTCATGTCTTACACCAGCTGTTTGACTTTGAAAAGTATTTGAGTTACACAGGCAATACTGTCCTTCAGACCAAACCACAGAGTCCCCCATGGAGACGGGACAGAAGAGCAGTGTGCTGAGACAGCCTGGGCCTGTGGTAGCTCCTGTGCTCCCCCACCACTGTCACACCTAGGAATGCATGTCATCACTCCAAACTCGGAGAAGAGCCCGTGTGAGCCTGCCTTTCCCCTCCAGCGAGCTCACACCTTTCTCAAGGGAGCTCACATCTTCAGAGGTCATAAATAAGTGTCAAAGGTCTCCCCACAAACTGAGGCAAAAGGAAAAAAAGAGGGGATAGTGCCGTCCCCTGTGGCCTCAGTAAAAGGGGTAAACACTCAGACTTCCTCCCAGGGGAGGAGGCTCCACGTAGTGCACCCCAGAAGGAAGAAGGGAGAACTCAGAGCATCACCTGGAGCTGACAGCAGGTGTTCATTCACCTGCCAAGACAGCCACGTGACACTGGGGGGGGGGGGGCTGTCACTGAGCACACAGCTGTGTGTCACCCGGCAGAAGGCTCATGTGCATGTCAACATAGAATCTCAGGCTTGATTTTAAAATGCCTTCTTTAAGAACTTATTTGAGAAGGAGGAGGAGGATGATAAAGAGAAGGAGAAGAGGCGGAGGAGGAGGAGGAGGAGCACAGTGGCGGCGAACGCCTTTAATCCCAGCACTCGGGAGGCTGAGCCAGGCGAACCTTTGTGAGCTCGAGTCCAGTCTGGTCTACAAAGTGAGATCCAGGACAGGCCCCAAAACTACACAGAGAAACCCTGTCTTGAAAAAACAAAAAAACAAAAAACAAAACAAAACAAAAGAAATCAAACTGTAGGCAAGCCAGTAGAACATTTTTAAAATTAGTGATTGATGTGGGAGGGTTCAGCCCATTGTGGGTAACACCATGTTTGGTCTGATGGTCCCTAGTTCTGTAAGAAAGCAGGTTGAGCAAGCCGTAAGGAGCAAGCCAATAAGCAGCTCCCCTCCATGGTCTCTGCTTTAGCACCTGCCTCCAGGATCCTTCCCTGTTTGAGTTCCTGTCCTGACTTCCCTCCGTGATGTACTGTTACCTGGAAATACAAGCAGAATCAACCCTTCCCTGCCCAAGTCGCTTTGGTCATGGTGTTTCATCACAGCAATAGAAACCCTGACTAATACAGCACCTTACTTATCATTATAGCTGTTCGCCACATACTGTTTTAGATGCATTTTCCTGTAATAAGCGGTACACCTCTTCAGGTAAAGGAGCAAATTTGTATGAGTTCTTCTCCTGGTTCAGGTACAGACTGACTCCTGTGGTAGTAGAAAGAAAAACCAGGTTTCAAAAAAGAAAAGAAGCTGGGCGACAGTAGTGCATGCCTTTAATCCCAGCATTCGGGAGGCAGAGCCAGGCAGATCTCTGTGAGTTCGAGGCCAGCCTGGTCGACAGAGCAAGATCTAGGACAGGCACCAAAACTGCACAGAGAAACCCTGTCTCAAAAAAAAAAAACAAAAACCAAAAAAACAAAAAAAAAAAAAAAAAAAGGAAAGAAAAAAAAAACAAAAACAAAAAAGAAAGGAAGAGATGTGAAGGGAGAAGATAAAAATAAAAATAAAAACTGATCCGTACACAAATCAGACTTTCCTATGGGAGTACAGAAAATTAGTTGAAGCAAGAAACTGCGGGTAAGTGAAAGTCCTGAAGAGCTATTAATGGCTAAGCAGAGAGAGCTGGGTCGGATTCCAAGGGCAGAAGTCTTGGGCAGAGTGAGAACAGCTGCAAATGAGGAGTTGCCAAGGACTGAGAGACGTTGCTGGGTCAGAAAAAAATATTTGAACAAACAATGACAAAAAGTGTTCAGAATCAGATTAAATAGTCAATCTACAGGTCAGTTTCCAAAAGAGAGAGAGGTGGGGGTGGGGATGAGGCAAGGAAGGAGGGAGGGAGAGAAGAGGGGGGAAGGGAGAGAAGCAAGGGGAGCCTAAAGATGATGACCTGTGTCTATGTATGTGTTTATCCCACAAACAAATTAAACACAAAATATGAAAGTCACTATTACCCATCAGTAATAAAGAGACGTAACAAAAACATAATAATTAGGTTGTTACCTAATTTAAAAGTGTCAAGAAACTTGGATCAGTGCTTTACAAAAAGAATATACACAGAGGTTAATAATTTCCAACTTTAAAAAAAACATGGAGGGCTTATGTCATGTAAAGATCATATGAACATATCTCCTTAGTATTTTGTGTAGAGAATTTTATCATCTAAGAGTTTCTCTCCTGAGTCTTGGCCTCGCTCCTCTGCTGTGTCAATGATAGGACGGACAGGACAGTGAGGGGAATATCATCACTTCCTCTGCTTGATCCAGGAGTAGGATTACAGCCCCAAGCTTCTGTAACAGTGGCTAAGGCTGGATATTTTTAGAGGCACCTGGTAGAGTATGTACGCAAAAGAGGTCAAAAGCAGTAGATGCAAGATGTAGGCAACTTGTGGTTACTTCCTTTCCCAGTGTCTGCTCGCTTTGCAAGCATCAGCCATGGAAGCAGGCCTTGCCGCCCTTCAGATTCAGGAAGATGGGCAGGTGATGGCTGGACAGCTGGCGTGAGCAGATCCTACAAGTTACTGTGAAAGGTTGAGAATTCACCCTAACTTCACGTCTGTTCACCTGCCTTGTACCATAGCTGTTTCCTCTCTAATCGAATGTTCATCATTAGCGCTGACAGAAATGAACTTTCAGAATCCAAGTATATTTCCCAAGAGTCATTCATCAGAAATGTTATGATAGCAAAGGACATGTTTTATTATCCCAAGGAAAGCATGTACTGGTGCCGGGGGCGTACCTGCGCAGCCGCGTCCCTGCTGGGTGTGCACAAGTCCCTGGATTCAAGCTCCGGGAAAGAAAGAGGATGGGGGTGGGGCAGAATTTTCTGTTTCTGTGTCTAACAGTAATTCTGGCTGTCTGCCCCAGTGAAGGAAGGCAAGTTTCCAAAAATGGAGGCGGATATCAGTGTCCTACTCCATTGAGGTGTTTCATTAGTGCCAAATAGAGTCACAATAGATAGATAGATAGATAGATAGATAGATAGATAGATAGATAGATAATCGATAGATAGATAGATAAGCGATAGGTAGATAGATAGATAGATAGATAGATAATCGATAGATAGATAGATAATCGATAGGTAGATAGATAGATAGATAGATAGATAGATAGATAGATAGATAGATAGACAGAGGCCGTGTTTGTCTATATCACTTCATTTGTGCAAACATATATATACACATTACAACAATAAGCAACAGGGGGAATAACATGAAAGTCAGGCTATTCATTGCCTTGAGACAAAATGATTCAGATTTTTCTATCTTCCCCAAAGCCTGTGAGCATGGGAACTCTGTGGGTTTGGTTCAAAGGGAAAGAAGGGTGGTACACAGAGTAAACATCCCCACCCAGGATGCTTTGCTGGAGCTACAGAGAAATGAACCATAATGTCAAGAAAACAGATGTTTGCTTTTTCCTATCTTGAAGAGCTCGAGAAGGGATGCGATGGAAGTGAGAAGAGGCAGGGGGCTCCAGATATGGCTCACCCCTGCCTTTCACTCCTGGCCTGCAAGAGTGGAGATGTCAAACATATTGAGGGCAGGACATTCTCCCTTAGCTCCCGCTTTGGTCTGTTTTCTGTTGCCGTGACTGCACACCAGAGACCAAGTCACTTACAAGGAAGGGTTTCATCCATTCATAGTTTTGAAGGCTAGGAAATTCAAGATTGAGCCTCCACTTCTGGTGGGGTCTTTATTGCTGGTGGGAAGTCTACAGGATCCCAGGGTGACTCAGGTTATCACATAGAAAGAGACTGAGCATAGTCTCTCAGGTCTCTCCTCCTTTTATAAAGTCATCAGACTAGGGCCACACTTAAGGTCTCATTCAAACCACAGCAGTTCCATATTGGATTCTTTTTTTTTTTTTTTTTTACAGGATCACTCTGTGTAACAGTCCTGGCTATCCTGGAACTCACTTTGTAGACTAGGCTGGCCTCGAACTCACTGAGGTCCGCATGCGCATGCCTCTGCCTCCCAAGTCCTGGGATAAAGGGCATGTGCCACCACCACCTGACCATATTGGATTCTTAGAGTAGAGGTCAAAGTGCATGGTCCCTCAGGAAGGTTTGATTGGTGCCTTCACTGGATGAGCATTGGATTGGGAGCTGGCCATGGGACAAGGTGACCTTGAAGCAAAGGTTGGAATGAAGCACCAGTCCGGGGTACAGGATGGAGAATCCCCAGAAACCCAAGGGTCTGTATCCTATCTGATGGAACTTGAGTCATCACAGGGGAAATGGTTTGACGGTCCTGGCATGTTATAGGAAAGTCAAAAGAATGGAACACATCCTAGCTATAAATAGCAGCTCGGGTACCCAACAGAATAGTCATGAACAGCATTCCCCAGTCACTGCTTTATAGTTAAATCAAAAACAATCTGAGTCAGAAGGAAAGCCATCAAGAGGCCTGCACCCCAGCTCTGGGCAATGTCAAGATGATAGACATATAAGTCTTCCTCCGCTAGATAAACTCTTGGGAAAAGAAGGAAATAAAACAACCTTCAGATATTGATTGCTTTTATTTGAATGCAGTTAATTTCTATTTTCTATACAGTTTCTATTAGTGCCTCAAATTCAAGTTAAACAGTGTCAAACACAATAGAAAAGTCAATGGAACTATAATGTATTAAGAACTCATCAGGAGGGAAAAATGGAAGCAAGTCTCTTTTATTCTCTCCACTCAACTGAGTTGTGTCATATGTTAACACTATTGTGTGGTGTCTATCTCCTAACCTATTGTTTCCATGCTACCAATGCATCTCATATTACCATAGCATTTCTTAAAAAAAAAAAAAAAAAGAATCATATCACTGTAATGGGGTCGTAACTAATGGTAGAGATCTTACAGAGCATTCATGAGACTGAATCCCCAACATGGCAAAACAAATGAATAAATATCCCATCGTATATGTGTTTATATACCACAGAACACTAGTTTCCAAGGCAATTATAACTGAGAAGTAAGGTCTATGGTCTATGATGAAAAGATACAGCAAGCTTACAGCTAGAACAAAGGTACTGACTGTAATGATTTCAATTTTAAAAGGAACTAGAATAAAATTTAAATCACCAAATGGAATCTTAGAGATCTACTCAACTCTCAGTCTCTCAACTCTCAATCTTTTTGTTATTTTATCCAGACAAGTCTCAACAAATATGGTAATATATACTCAATATGTTCAAGCCTTCTTGCCAAGAAAAGAAAAAAAATAAAACTTTCAAAATACAAAAATAACCTGTCCATGGGGGCCTCCAACCAGCACGGCTGATCTCTCATGAGTTCTGAAAAGCAGAAAAACTACAGAAAAAAAAAAAAACTAAGCAGGTCACAGATGTTGACAAAGGACAAGTCAGTGCTGTGAACTAACCACTGAGGACCTTGATGAGTCCTAGACCACTGTTGGAATAGCGAGCCATGGCTGGCCCTTGCTGCCTTACCAGGACATTATCGTCTAAAACCAACATACTTTCTGTGAACGAGTTCTGCCAGGCTGGCCCTCTGTTGCTCTCTGGCAGTAATGGCAGACTCGTGAGAATCATGCTTTAGAAATTCTACACATGATCTTTAACGGGATACTTGGTATGATGGGTAAGGGGAAAAAATGAAAGCTGAGTCCCAGTAGCAAGGATTCAAAACTACCAGAGTGGTGACCAATGGTGACAGATGACACAGTGGTAAACTCTCTGGTGTGGACTGGGGGCTCTGCTCTGGACCTGGTTCTATTTTAATGATTTGAAAGGAACAGTGATGGTGATTGATAAAATCTTTGTGGACAAAATGAGGATCCCAAAAGATCTTAGCAGGCTAAAAGGATGAGTATGACCCAGTGTAGAGTCAATAGTTCTGCTTTTTGATGGTGGGTCCTCTGCATGCCTCTTTCAGGATAAGTCAACAACAAAAGAGCACCATCAGCACATAAACAGAACTCTTGAGATTCAAGAGCACCTGCTTTGGCGTCAGACATCTTGGGGCAAGTCTCTACTCATTTGGTCCTCAACATGGCGGTGATGCTGTTAAGGATACTGCCTGCCTTGCTGGGTTGATGTGGGGGACTAAATGAGATGCAAAAGATGTGAAGCATTTAGCACATTGCCTTGCCCATAATAAGCTCTCAACAGATAATAACTATATATAGCCGTACACACGGTGGCTTAGCAGGAGCATGTGTGAAAAAGACTTGTGGTTTTAATAGACTCCAAGTTCCAAATGAGCCAACGATCTGATGTGGTCTCCCAAAATAACTGATAGGGACTTCAGCTGTCTTTAAAGCGCCATGGTAGGCTGAATAAATGAAGTGACAAATTTTGCCAGACCCCCCCATGTTGGATCCCAGTGGGAGCCCCCTGTTCCACTCCCACGGTCCCTCATTAGAACACATCTTATGCCCTGAAACAGACCTAAGACAAAAAGCTTCTCCAGCCACGCCCATGAAGGACTAGGCTCATCTAGCCTGGAGAGAAACACTTAAGGGCATCATAGCACCTGTTTCAAATATTTTTAGGACAGCCACATGGGAGAGAAATTAGTGTTCAACGTCCAGCCAAACTGATACTTTAAAAAACAAAACACAAAAGTCATTCTCTATAGGAAATATCAGAGGCTTGGAAGAGGACTCAATTGAAAAAAATAATGAAAGAACAGTTTGATTCTCAGTTTCAAGAACAGTGTAGTTCAGCCTAGAGCCTTTCCTTTTTTCCTTTTTCCTTTCTTTCTTTTTTCTTTCTTCCTTCCTTCCTTCCTTCCTTCCTTCCTTCCTTCCTTCCTTCCTTTCTTTCTTTCTTTCTTTCTTTCTTTCTTTCTTTCTTTCTTTCTTTTTCTTTCTTTCTTTCTCTCTCTCTCTCTCTCTCTCTCTCTCTCTCTCTCTCTCTCTCTCTCTCTCTCTTTAACCATTTGATCATTATTATGGGTAGGGAGCTATCTCAATGAAAACAATCAAACAAAAGCCTTTCCAGAGAGTTTGATCACCAGCCCATTTTCAGAAGAAGGAAGTTAAGGTAAAGGAGGGCTACTTCAGTAAGTACCTCTCTCTGAGGGACACTGGAACTCTGCTCACTTTCCTCCAGGTTCAGCCCTGCCCAGTGATGGACTATGAGGCCTCTTGCCTCAGTTAGCAATCTCTTCAAAGCCATGAACCCGCAGGCGGCTTTGCATATGCGTCCCCACCTCCCTGACTGTTTAAGCGGCGGCATTTACACTAAGACTAAAAACTCAGCTTCTTAGATGACAGTAAAGGAGGCACTGGGTGGAGAGCCTTGCAAGCAAGGGCAGCTCAAGCTTCTGTGTGTGCGGTGTCCTGACCCCGCCTCAAATTCTCATCTGTTGCGCTATCCCGGAACTGTATTTGTTTTAAGTAGGATATATATAATTTTTTTCTTAAAGAATCAAAATCAAGGAATTTGTATTCTGGTCACAGTGTAGGGTCTTGATGGAACAGGCTCTGATTTCTCTCACCTGATCACTGAATTTAGATGAGAGAGAGAAGAAAAAAAAAGGAATCCCATTCACAATGCAAATAATAGAGAAAAGCAGAAATCATTCTGCCTTATAATCAAAGTCAGAAAGCTGTTGTAGCCCTGCTCCATTTCCAAGGACTCTAGCCCACAGGCAGACACTCTGCCCCGGAATGAAAATCTGAGCAGCAGGAGGCTGCTTCTGCTAAAAACCTCCTTCCTGAAGGTTCAGAAGTCATGAGTGAAGTGGACCGACAGCAGCTGCCTAATTGGAGCACTTTGTTCTGGTCACATGCTAGTTGATAGAACTCTCATCCAGTGACTGATGGAAGCAGATGCAGAGATCCATGGCTAAGCCCCAGGTGGAGCTCCAGGAGTCCAAACGATGAGAGAGAGGAGGGATTACATGAGCAAGAGATATTGAGACCATGATTGGAAAAAGCACAGGGACAAATAGCCAAACTAGTGGAAACACATGAACCATGAACCAATAGCTGAGGAGCCCCCATGGAACTGGACCAGGCCCTCTGGATAAGTGAGACAGTTGATTAGCTTGAACTATTTAGGAGGCCCCCAGGCAGTGGGACCGGGACCTGTCCTTAGTGCATGAACTGGCTTTTTGGAACCTAGGGCCTATGCTGGGACACTTTGCTCAGCCTTGGTGCAGGGAGGAGGGGACTGAACCTGCTTCAACTGAATCTACCAGGCTGAGCTGAATCCGCAGGGAAGACCTTGCCTTGGAGAAGGTGGGAATGGGGGGTGATTGGGGAGGGGAGAAGGCTGGGGGGGAGAAAGGAGGACAGAGGAATCCGTGGCTGATATGTAAAATTGAATTAATTATAAAAAAAATAAAAAGAGCCAGGTGCACACCTTTAATCCCCACACTCGGTCGGGAGGCAGAGCCAAGCAGATCTCTGCGAGTTCGAGGCCAGCCTGGTCTACAGAGAGAGATCCAGGACAGGCTCCAAAGCTACACAGAGAAATCCTGTCTTGAAAAAACACAACACAACACAACATAACAAAAAAAAAAGAATAAAGAGAGCCTCAGTCAGCACCGGTCAAGTACTGAGGCGTTAGGACGATGACTACTTTGTCGACAGTCATGAGGGATGGGAATTGGAGTGGATAATTATGTTTTATAAACAGTACGAACTTCTCGAGGCGAATCTAAATGCAAAGCTGATGGTGCTGAGTTCCTACAGCATTGTTTGAAAAGTACCTCAGGGACCGCACCCCCACTCTTCCACAAAACGTTACTTGCCAGCAAACTTCAAAGGATCCCACAGTGATTTTCAATTATATTTATTATTAGCTCCACCATCAGCCAGCTGATTATATAAAGCAAAGGCAGTAACTGGGAATGCTCAGGGACCGGCATCAAGTTTCAAAGTCACACGTGGCTCTCGTGGAAGGTCACAGACTTTGGGACGATGTTCATCACACTTTTGTTTTACGTTGTTTCAACTTTACCAATGGGTTCTCCCGTCCCAGACACAGCGATCTTCACCCAAAGGTTAAAAAAAAATTCAAACAAAAGTATTTTAGGTGTTTTTATTTTAAAAACGTTTCAAGAGGTGGCTGAAGACACGGCTCAGAGCACTTAATGCTCTTGCAGAAGACTTGGGTTTGTTTCCCAGAAGTCACACAGCACTCAGAATCATCTGTAACGTCAGTTCCAGGAGATACAACACTGTCTTCTTGCTTTCTCAGGCACCAGGCACGCTACATATACATACATGCAAGCAAATACTCATATACATAAAATAAAAATCCTTTAACACAATAAAATGTCTCACATTCACACTGCCAAAATCTTTGTTATTTCTCTTGGATTTTCATCTTTGATTTTTAGAACTGATTTTAGTATATTGATAGATTATCTCTAGTATTATATAAAATTACACTGTCGTGAATTTCAATGAGACTGGTTAACACTGATATAGTAAAACACACAAAAACGATCTGGTGATTATAGGTTAAGAATATCATCCCAGTTGGGTGGTGGTGGTAGTGCATGCCTTTAATACCAGCACTGGGGAGGCAGAGGCAGGCTGATCTCTGTGAGTTTGAGGCCAGCCTGGTCTACAGAATGAGTTTCAGGATGACCAGGGCTATCCAGAGAGACTCTGTCACAAAAAAAAAAAATCACCCAACTCTTTCCTAAGAAAGTCAGGTTAGACCAGTGAATCAGTAGGTACCACTCTTTCCAAAATTTCAAATGATGACTTCTAAGTAGCATCTCCAGTTTTCTCTGAAGCCCATCCCTTCATCACCAGGCCTCACACTGAAGCATCATAGCATTGCTGTGAGTCAGTTCCCAAGAAGGGCAGGGGTTTCTTCTAAGAAGAGGATGTTCCTTATCCCAACAGCTACATCCATGAAGGCTCTGGAATTCAAAGCAACATGACTTTATTCATGACTGAACGTGGTCATGTTATGTTTTATTTTGTTTCATTTTTTAAACCAAGTTACCATGTCAGGATGAAGGAATTGAGAAGACACACTGAAGAGAAGCAGGGAGAGGGGTGAGGCCTGAGACACATGGGACAAGGGAGATCTGTGCTGGTACCCCACCCAGAGCAGGACTCACCAGCCATTGACATCTGCTTCTTTGCAGTCTCTAAGCAGAAAGGGAAGAGCAGACAGTCTCTTGCAGTGGCCTTTCATAGTTCCCCAGTGATCTACAGTCATGGCCAAAGTTTTCATCACTGGATGAGATCCAACAACCACTCGGAAACTTTGCCATGGGGCAGTAGCCAAATTTTACAGGCTAGTTACAAATATCAGGCTGTGCAATAATTACCCACGGGCTTAGAGCTAGTTGGGCATATTTAAAACATGAATGATGCATTTATTTTTCCCTTATCCCCAAATAAATGATAGAAACAGCTCCAAGATTAAGGGCCCCTCTCTCTAACATAGCTGCCACCAACCATAGTTTTATAAACAAATCAGACCCAGAGATGCACTGGGAATTTGTACTCAAGATGGTTTGTGGGGGCCCAGTTTTCCCTTGGCCTCTTTATAACATTGGAATGAGGCTTCAGCTCCTCGAATTTAGGTCTCGGAACTTCAGTGTTCACTAACTGCTGAAATAGAACATTTTGAACATTCTCAGTTTGGAGACAGTCAGGGCAAAGTCTTGGCCTGCAAAGAATATAGGCCGAAACTGAGATATGAAGTTAGGCAGCAGACAGTTCACGGCACTTCCTTAAACAGATGGCATATGCAAAGCGTGCATCTCCTTTTTACCGTGTCAGTACGATAACTTCGTTTGCCACAGGTATCTGCGGGTTGAGTGGAGAGAGCAATGTTTGCCTACCAATGAAGATGCAGAGACTCCGGCTAGGCAGAAGCCCATCTTTTCCATCACTGATGGAACCCCAGCAGAACCACACAGAGAAACAGATCTCTCCTGCTCTTTGCACTCTGCTTTCACTGATGTTGCCGGTGAGGGGCAAGGGCTTCAGTTACCACGAAAGCAAGAACCAAAGACAAGGTTAGGTGAAGACTCTTCTAGCTCAAGCAATGTCTGACCTAACAGAAACGTGCTTTTGAAAAGACCCATCAAGAGTCTACCACAGGCTTCCAGCCTTCGCTTCACACATAAAAGCCAAACCCGCTGTGACCTTCAAAAGCAAAGGTCCTTTAAATTGAGTTCCATCCAACAGGCCCAATGGCAACCTCTGCTATGGTTCAGATATTTATGTCCCTCATTTATAAAGGCTCTTTTATTAAAAGACTTGGTCTCTGGGGGCCACTGGAGGTGACAGTGTGATAATGGCCAAGGGGAAGGACTTTAGGTCCCTGAGTGTGACTTGAAGGGAATTATGAAACCCCAGCGTCTTTCTTGTACTCAAGGCCATAACATGAGCACTTCCAATCCACCATGCGCCCACCACAGCCTAAAATCCACCTCTGTCCTGATATGCCATTTTGCCACAGGCCCAAAGAAACAAACCAACTAATTATGGACTAGAGCATTCAAAACTGTGAGCCAAAATCAACCTTTTTTCTTTGTAAGTCAATTATCTCCAAGTGTTTCAGGAAAGTAACTAAGTAAGCTAAATAAGTCTGCTGCTATATGGTCCAAAATCTGACAGAAAAACTATATAAAGTTTGAATGAAATGTTTCCAAAGATTGGTGATGGTTTAATATTAGTGGTTCATTGAGCTCTCTAAATAAGAGATAAAATGTAAAAATGTTTATTACTAATTACAACACCAATTCTATCTCATAAGCTTTCCTGAAAAAGGGGTGAATCTTGGGAAACATTTCTTTTTATTTTTTTTAACTTTCTTTTTTATTTTTTCTTGGTGTCTTTCACACCATGCATCTCGATCCCATTCATTTCCCCATGCCTTTGTATCTGCCCTCTGCCCTTGCAACCTCCCCCCAAAAATAAAATAATAAAATTTAAGAGAAAAAAAGGAAAATTCAGTCTCATCATGGAAGCTGTAGTGTGGCACAGTGAGACACAGTAAACCCTTTTATCCATTTATCTCTACTTGCAGGTGTTCATTGCAAAGAGTCATTGGTCTGGTTCAAGGCCTCTGGTTTCTGCTACACTATCGATGCTAGGCCCTCACTGGGATTCCTCTTAGATATCCTGTTGTTGTCCTGTGTCATGGAGATCCTGCAACTTTGGGTCTGCAGGACTAGCCCCTTCATATGCTTCAGCTGGTCTTAGATGGGGTGGATGTTGGGGCGGGCCAACTCATAACCCTTGTTCTGGGCCTGGGTAGTTGCAGGGTTGGTCAGCCTGCCAGCTCTTCCCTGTCCTCACCATTAGAGTGAGATCTCCAGCATTACCCTGGCTAGTCCACCCCTTGCAGAGATGATCAGGGGGCAGGGTCAGTTCTCTTGCTGGTGAGGGGCCGTGACAGCTCTCCCACTTGTATGACCTCAAGGCCAGCTCTCCTACCTCCTACCACCTGGAGGGGTGGGGGATGCCCCTGTCCACACCACCCTATGACAGATGAGGGCCCCACACTCACGTTCTGGGGCTGGTTCAATAGGGTCAGCTCTATTGTGCTGCCCAGGCGAGGTGCAGACCCTCTCTCCTGAGTGCTTCAGCTGGTGAGGGGCAGGACCAGTGCAGCCACTGAGGGGGGCAGGACCAACTCTGTACAGCCCTGTCCTCTCAGCCTTTGATGGTATCAGGAGCCATGAACATCAACACAGACCATGGCTGCATCAGTGTCATGAACCCAGACATGGGCCCCAGCAGCAGCCCAGGCCCAAACATCACCATGGCCCTGGGTGGCAATCAAGCCACCTACATTAGCCTACTCCTCACCACTTTCACCTCATCAGATATGCCTCTGTCCACAAGACACGAATCATTCTCTCTCTCTCTCTCTCTCCCTCCCTCCCTCTCCCCGCCCCCCATACCATACCATACTTTTGCTCACCATAAGAGTGCTCATCTGCTCAGCGCTGCAAGGCATCAGGCAGCCCATGTTTTCCCCTTGGAGCCCAGAGCAGACCGCCCCCGACCTGCATGTGGGTCTCCTTGTTCCTCTCAGTCCATCACAGCGCTGGGCAGACAGCAGGGAAACATTTCTAAGCCCTCACTGGTCTTGAACTTGAAAAGAAAACCTGAAGGCACTTTTCTTATGGAAATACACACCATATTTTGTCTTTACATCGTTTAATTTCAACTGTTTCCGCTTCCAAAGTCAAGCACTTGCAGGCAGAGTCAGTGTGAGGCTGTTTGATGCTATAGTTGACTGTGGCCTAAAAGCTTTGCTGGGAAATGTAGCCTGTTGCTGGAGAGCTTCTCTCTAGGTCCCACAAGTCCTGCAGTCCCACAACCCACGTATAAAATAATCACTCAGACACTTATGTTACTTATAAACTGTATGGCTGTGGCAGGCTTCTTGCTAACTGTTCTTATATCTTAAATTAACCCATTTCTATAAATCTATACCTTGCCACGTGGCTCATGGCTTACCGGCATCTTTACATGCTGCTTGTCCTGGCGGTAGCTGGCAGTCTCTTCCCCCACCTTCCTGTCCCTCAATCTTTTTCTCTGTTAGTCCCGCCTGTACTTCCTGTCTGGCTACCGGCCAATCAGTGCTTTATTTATTAACATATTTGTCATACAGAACATCCCACAGCAGTAGCCTAATTCACCACTAATGTGGATCCAATAGCTTCCATGCAGTGAATGGGAAAATAGTTGGGTATTTGTTTTGGTTTTTTTTTTTTTTTTTAGCTGCATACAAAGGCTGTTGCAGAATACAGCAACCTTTCTCCACATAGGGACCACCCCCCTTAATCATGTTTGATGGGAAATGCATTCTCATTCCTGTGCCTAACTCCAAAGCCATGGAATTCCCCATTCTCTCCAAGTTCAGGTTAGCTCTGCCTCATGGGGGTTGCCAACTCCATTTTCTTCCTACAGGAGAAAAGGTGAAGAATTCTGCAGGACTCTAAAGAGCTTAAGGAAAGGGTCTTCTGGCCACCTAGAGGAAGTGGAAATTCCAACCCAACTCCAGCATGCTGGTACATGCAGTACTCCCCACTTTCGACAACCTTGTGTGGCATTTCCTGCATATGGAGCCACATGACTCTTCCATACCAGGGGAATTTTCAGCCTAGAAAGAATATACAGAAATATAACAACAGAGCCACCCCTGAAGAGTTCAGCTGTTCTGAGAGGGGACATATGTGCTGGTCATGCTATGCTGTACCTAAGAGCAATAAGCCCTTGCACTAATCTCTGAGGGTCTGCTCAATTGAGAACTGGTACCCTAAAAATCTTTCTTTCCTCCCACAGGAATAAGAATATGGAGCACGAGCACGTCTCCATCACTACCTGTTCCTTGGTGCAGTAGCTCATTCCCTGCCAGCTGGACTCTCTGGTCTCCTCCGTGGCATCAAACAGAGGGTGGTCATCCTTTGAACTTCTTTCACACTATGTTTTTCAAGCTGGTATTCCTAAGGGAAGATGAAAAATTAATAAGCTTTAGCCGGGCGGTGGTGGCGCACGCCTTTAATCCCAGCACTCGGGAGGCAGAGGCAGGCGGATGTCTGTGGGTTCAAGGCCAGCCTGGGCTACCAAGCGAGTTCCAGGAAAGGCGCAAAGTTACACAGAGAAACCCTGTCTCGAAAAACCAAAAAAAAAAAAAAATTAATAAGCTTTCCTAAGTGTAAGTGGAAATGAGAATGCAAGGAGACACAATGGGACACCTGCTAGTGAATCTTGCTGAGAGGAATTGTTTGGCCTGGTGAGCATCATTGCCAGGGTGCCCAATTCCAATTCCATGTATTAGTAGCTTGAGAGTTTCCCTGAGGCTCATCTGTCAGGCTTGTCCCACACGTGATTTTCTTCTTAATGAGGAAGAGCAAGCTGGAAAATGCCACAGTGCTGTGTGAGTTGTGATCCCCTGAGAATTGCATGCTCGTCGACTGTATAGGAGATCTCTAATGAAGTGAGTTCCTAATTCATCGTTAATGCATAAAACACATGTAGATTTGTAAAAAAAACATTCACATTTCCAAGTGCTTCCGGATTCACTGGGCAATACCTACAGCAAGTTTGATCTGGTTACAGATTTCCATCTGCCAGTTCTGCCAATTTCCATCCCGTTCTGCCAACCACGACTTGTACCCAGCATCCTCATGGTCATCGGAACTGATGTGATTGCTGAAGGCTAGCATTCTCATTGGCTTTCTGTTGCTGTGATAAACACCATGACCAAAAGCAACCTGGGGAGGAGAGGGCTTCTTTCCTTACATTTCCCTATCACAGTCCATCACTCAGGGAATTCAAGGCAGGAATGGAGGCAGGAACTGAAGCAGAAGCCATGGAAGAATGCTGCTCACTGGCTTGCTCCCCATTGTTTGCTCAGTTTGCTTCCTTGTACTATCGAGGACCACCCGCCAAGGGCTGGTACCACCCCCCAGTGGGCGGGGCCCTCCCATAGCAATCACTAATCAAGAAAATTTCTCCCGTAGACTTGCCTATAAACCAATCTGATGGAGGCATTTCCTCAGCTGAAGTTTTCTCTTCCCAGATGACTCTAACCCTGTGTCAAGCTGTCAGAAAACTAACAGCACATCTAATGTGGCTTTGATTGCAATTTGCTAGATTTTTCCTACTTGCCAACCTCCAGGTTAAAATGCAGAGACCCAACACCATCATCAGACAGCATGATCCAGCTGTAACTTCCTTTGCACAACAGCTGGTCTTTGAATCTGTGTCACCCCCAGCACAGATAAGTTGGCTGTCTGTGATCATTAGTTCCCAATATATGCTATTGATTAGGAGGCAAATGGGAGTGCTCAGGAAGGAGACTGAAACACTTTAATATGTGGTGGGATTTCCTTTTAATTTATGATGTTACATAATTTCTTTGTATTCTGTTTCAGTCAGCTCATTTAACCTTTGCATGACTTTGTCTTGGAAGGCAATTCCCAATTTTGAAAATTATATGTACAACATGGATCAGCAAGGGGCAAACAGCCACTCTCGGTCCTCCATAGTAAGAACTTTCCCCAAAGTCCTTGGACAAGAAACTTGTTGTTAGCAATTGAAGATAACCAATCAGGATTTTTAAGAGCCTACTCTCTCAGGATTGGGAGAAAGAAGGCTGCACATTGCAGGTCAGGCTCTTGAGTAGCTGATGCTGTAATGAAGACTGGAGTACCAGTGTGTGGGGGCAAGAGCAGCAGTATTAGGCACAAGGGTACACCAGACTACAATCATGCCCCAGCCAATGCTCCATAGGAGCTCCAGAACTTGACCAGCCTTCAGAGTTGTCCCCAGGTGGAGTGAGGGACCAAGGCAAAGGCTGCTGGTAGCATCCAACAGCGACTCCAGCAGCTGTCTTCAGTATAAGTATCTTCTAGGCCAGGGGCTCAGCTGTGAGCTGTTGACAATTAACATTCCAGAAGCTCTGGGTTCAGGAATGCTGAGTCCTCAGGGTGTGGTGAGCAGCAATGACTGCTGGGAGCTGATCACATGTGCTCTCCTTGGTCAAGGTCCCCTCCTTCTGTCTAGTCAGAAGTCCAACCCTTTTACTCTGCTACTTGGCTGAGAATATGACCAAGTGACTACTGGGTCAGGATATAACCTCCTCTTAAAAATGTGAGACTATCCATGAAGGACTACTTTTAAGAGTGGGTGAGTTTTTGCATTCAAAGCGTACCTGGATTTAGCAAATGCTGCTGTATCAAAAACATCCTGAGGCACACTCTAGTATAAGGCCAGTGCACACTCACGTACGTGATGTCCTTCACAGAAGTTTTCTCCGGGAAGCAGCAGCTTCCACTGAGGCCAAGCCTGCCTTTCTCCGGAAGTGGCTTACAGCCTAGACCTTGGGAAGTTACCACTCTTGACTGACCATAATTGTCAGACTAGCACTAGAAAACTCAACTTTTCTTCTTTTTAAACTATTGAATAATCACATTTTCTTACCATAGACATAAGAGCATAGTGGGTCACTTCTTTGGAGACAGCCTAAAGCTGGGACACGATCCAGTCTGGCTTTCTATTCTGTAAGGTCTGTGGCCCCAAAGTAAATAAGTCACACTCTCTGTACCCCAGTTTCCTCAACTTGTGAGGTGTCTGGTGTTAACAGCCTTGCACACTGGAATGAGTCCTGTCACAGAAAGCTAGAGCTAGAAGTGAGCGTTGCATTCACCTTGGTATGTTCTCCAATGGCCTTATGGTCACCTGGCATCCTACAGACGTCAAAGGCCTTGCCAACGATGGCCCAGATGGAGAAGGACAGAACCAGGGCCAGCATCCAGCCCTCTTGCCTCATGAGTCTGCATCTGATCCTCACCCTGACCGCATGCTCACGATGCTGCAGGGGGATTTGTGTGTGTGTGTGTGTGTGTGTGTGTGTGTGTGTGTGTGTGTGTGTGCTGCTCAGTCCCATAGAGCCCTTGAGAAAGCTCGTAATGTTTGCCAGTGTGTTGAGCTTGGGCGCTGGAAGCAAAGTACTCTTCAGGTCTGAAGGGCTATTGTTAAAAAATTGTTACCTAAGTCATTATGCTAAAAACCTACCTTGGGATCCAGGAGAGAGGAGAGGAGGAGTTCATTGTGTGTTGCTAATGCAATTACTGAATATGCACATCCATCCAGGTGTGCGGCTGTCACCAGAGGATGGAGGAGGTGGGGGAGAAACAGAGCCTTTTAAAAAGCAAATTACTATGCCATGTATTTTATATTATTTCCTGCCCCGCTTCTTTAATCAGTCTAAATGGAGAGCTCTTGTAATTCCCTAGAATCAGTGGATAAGCTCTTGGCGTGCTCTAGTGCCGCAGGGCATGTGGTTCCTCTATCCTTTGTAGGTATTCATTTCCAAAATGTCATTACCAACCCACATGTGAAACATTCCCTCCCATACAATCCACTTAAAACATCCACCAGGACAGAACCCAGAAAAGGCGGAGGCTGTCCATTTGCTGTGTCATGGACTCATCAAAGCACCACGGGAGAGGAGGGCCCGATAGGGTCCCCTAATGAAGCCAAGAGAAGCTATGGAAACATGTAATCCTTAGCCACCACCCTGCTCAGGAGGTACCCTCAGACTTGCTGTATGCTTCATGTGGAGTCTGGGAAATCAGAGAGACAGGACAGTTGGTGAGGGTGTTCACAGCGTGAACATGGGAGAAGTTCCTTCACAAGATGATAGAAATCAAAGCTGGAGCTTATTGAAAAGCATCCCAGGGGCCATGTGCAAGTACCTCTGATAGGTGTAGCAGACCTGGGGCTGGAGAGGTCACTCGATGTGCAAGAGCACTTGCTGTACAAGCCTGATGTCCTGGGTAGTTTTGTGGTCAACTTGACATTCCTGGAAAGAGGGAACCTCAGCTGAAAAATTGCCTCCATCAGATTGGCCTGTAGGTTTGTCCGTGGGGTGTTTTCCTAATAGCCGGTTGGTGGAGGATGGCCCAGGCCGCTGTGGCAAGTGGGCCTGAGCCGTATAGGTAGCTGAGCAAGCCAGGGGAAGCAAGCCAGAAGGCAGCCTTTCTCCACGGTTATTGCTTCCAGCACCTGTCTTGGCTTCCCTTGATGATGGACCATAAGGTGTAAGATAAAATAAACCATTCTTCCTCAGGCTGCTTTTAGGTTTTATCACAGCAACTGAACTAGAACACTTGAGGACCTGCGTTCAGATCCCAGAATCCCCTTGACAAGCTGTGCCTGTGAGTTCCTGTGACCCCAGCAGAAACAGGAGGACTGATGAGGCTTGCTGAACACCAGCCTACCAGCCTAGCTCCAGGTTCAGTGAGACACTCTGCCTCAAGGGGACAAGGCAGAGAGTGACCGAGCAGGACATCTGACAGCCGCTTCTGACCTCCTCACACATACACAGGTACATGCAGAGGTGCATGTAACCCCTCCCCAACACATATCACAACACCCATTCTCTCTCTCCCAAAGAATACACACACACACACACACACACACACACACACACACACACACGCAGAGAGAGAGAGAGAGAGAGAGAGAAAATAAAATGGAAAGCTGGATCTAGCTTTGTTCTTGCTATCAAACTCACAGACACACCTAGAGTTTTGTCTCTGTCTTCGTTAGGGTTCCTATTGCTGTGAAGAGACATGACCACAGCAACTCTTACAAAGGAAAACATTTAACAAGGTGGCTTACAGTTCAGAGGTTCAGTCCATCATCATCATGGTGGGACACGCAGCACGCAGGCAGACATGGTGCTGGAGCTGAGAGTCCTACATCTTGATCCACAGGCCACAGGAAGTGAACTGAGACACTGGGCGTGGCTTCAGCATATAGGAGACCTCAAAGCCTGCCCCCACAGTGACACACTTCCTCCAACCAGGCCACACCTACTCCAACAAAGCCACACCTCCTAATAGTGCCACTCCCTATGAGATTATGGTGGCCAATACATTCAAACCACCACAGTCTCCAGTGATTCTAAATCTGGTCAAGTTGATAATCAAGACTAAACATCACACATGCATATCCCAACCCAAGAATGATAAGAAGCCCACAGTTATCAGAAACCTGCTTGCCCTCCACCCTGCCTGTCCTACCTTCCTCAGAAAAAACGTCTAGCCTCCAAACTTCCTCACAGTCCACAACTAGGGACTAACTCCATTCTAGCCAGAATCAAAAGAAAGAATGGACAAGTAGATGTGTTTTCCAGCAGAGTTAGCCCTGTTTCAAGTTTTTTTCCAAGAAACCCCAATCAGTGGCTTTCAATTACACCCACTGGCGACTCCTAACAGTAAGGAAAATTAGGAACACATGGACATCTAGAGAGGAGAAAATGGGGTTTTGGCAGACAGACCACCAAAGGCCTGTGACACACTTTGCCTCTTAGAAGTATGCTGCCACTAAGTCCTTGGTGACCTTCTAGACCTTAGGTTCTGTGACAGTAAAGAGTCAGCCCCAGCCCCACCCAGTACCCAGTGCACTTTGAGAAATATAGAGTAACCAGCCAAGTCAGAATTGCTACTTCAGTCTGGCCCCCAAGCCCCACTATGTTTGGAGACATGTACAAAGGGGTCAGTGGTTTAGTTGGGGCAGGAGCTGAAAAGGTGGGTTCAAGGCTAAACAGTGGCTGTCCCAAATACCTTTCACCCAGAACTTTCAGCAAAGATCCACCAGCAACAGCAGAAAAGCAGGAGAATATGGAAGAGTATCGCACAAATCTGTTTAATCTCAAGCAATGTGAACCAAGAGCAAACCAGGAGGGCTGGGAGAAGGAGTGGGATTTGGAGGCATCCGGAGGATTGGGGCCATTGGCTGCAGGGACAGGAAAGTCTCAGGAATCCCAGGCTTATGGGGTGAGAAGATGGAGATGGCTCCATTGTAACTAACAAGAGAAAGAGAGATGGAAAGAGGAATTTCCCCAGAACCAGAACAGGGCAGCCAAGAAGAGGGAAAAACCTAAGTACAGCCAACAGATCACTGAAAGTCATTTTTATCCTCATGTGATGTGCACGTGGGTAATCTGTATTCTTGGTAGAATTGTTTCTCTTCCAGACTGAACAACCAGAAGAGAAGAAGGCGGGAGAACAAGCCATCTAAAGCGAGTGAGCTTGTCTAGAGTTCCCACTGAAGTGGGGGCAGGGCTGCTGTCCTAGCAGGCCGCTGGGGAAACAAAAGTCAATGTGAAACTTCTAAATAGGGCTTTAAAAAAATCCGAGGACCTCAAGTTTCTCCTCTTCTCTCTTTCTGGTTTTAACTATCGGAGCCGCTGTTCTTTCTTCCTCCATTTCTTCTCCCCATCCACCCTGTTTAAGAACCACGAAGCCGCAGAGAACAGTGGCATCTAGGATATACTGTGGGGCTGGTCCCCCTAATCCTGACATTACACAAAGTTAAAGCCAGGCCAAAACATTTGGAAATGTTAGAGATCTGAATTGTTCGGCGGAAGAGCGACGGTCAGGGGCCACAGCACAGCCCCAAGCTCTCTGGATTACCTGCACGACTCTGTTCTCCAGACGTCATTTTGCTAAAGGTTATTTTTGCCAGCATTTTTCCATCTAATTATTGCTTTATGAAGTTTTTGAAACAAGCACACATTTTATTTATGCAGTGGAACGTAGCAGCCCTTGCCCCAATTATGAGTCAGAAATTCATATGGGGATGTTTAAGACAAATTTTCATTAGTTTTTGAAAACAGAGAAGATTCAAAAATCTTGAGTCCTAAGAGATCCATGGTAAGCTCTGAGAAGATGTTTTAGGAACAACAGTATGTAGCTCATCTTCTTTGTCTATTACCAATCCCCCACCTCTCCCTCACCAAAATCTTGCTTTTATGAAAATGTTTTGGTAATATGCTGTTGTCTGTTTTTTCTCCAAATTAAATTGCAACCTGGTGGGCTTGCCTTATTACAAATTTTCAAAGCACTCACAAAACTCAATAATATTGGAAATAATAAAATATACCAACCCTGATAAAATAACAAAGTAGGAAACAAGCAAAATACCCAGAATGCCAAACTCCACTCTTCCCAGCATCTACAACTTTAGTGATTTATAATCCATTCCTACAACAATGTCTGTGTATTCAAGAATTCTTTCCTCGTTTGCTTTTGGTTCCTTTCTGTTTTCTTAGAATTTATGGATTGCATGTTGTTGCAATGAAGCAATTCCTGGTTCTGCCTTTGCTGGTTAAGCTCGCCATTTAGTTAGCCTTGTTTCCACTGAAGAATCTTAAACACTTGAGGATATAATTGTCCCCACCTCATTAATTTTTTAATGAGTAAAGTATTATTACTAACATATTGAGATATCTAGGCAGCTTTTTATCTGTTTAGGAATTGTGGGTTAGGCCTTGCACCCCTTCATTACCCAGTCAAACTTCCAGAGCTCGGGAATTCGGGGAGAAGCATCCCTCCAGGCCATCTGCATGTTTGCCAGGCTGCGTAGCCCGCACCTGTTGGAGCTGGAGGGAAGCCTAGAGGTTTGAAGATCTGTTTAGCACTCTGAGATCTCTGCTCTGACTCTCTGATGTTCCTCTGGCTATTGCTGAACATGTGTTCTTTATTTCCCAGATCCCATCATCTCATGAACTTTCTAAGCCAATAATTCCTGTTCTACTGATGTAGCATTTCACTTAATAGGTGAGTTTAAGAGACAGAAACATACACCGTGTCAGGAATTTCAGTTGACATTTCCCAACACATTTTAAAAACACTTCAAGGTTGTAGTCTAAACATGGCCAGATACTTTTCCATAGACACATACCATGTAACCCTAGAAGTCAACTTTATTCTGCACTCATGAGCCAGGTCCAACATCCAGTCAGGAAGTATGCCCTCATGACTCTTCGGCTAATGGAAAATGACAATCCGATCAACACCACTGTCAAGCATTTCAGCTCTCTCATTGTTCAAGGGCTCATTTTCAAAACATAGGTATAAGCGATAGCCCCATGCACTCCTGCTGAAGGCACAGGCATGATTGTTAGCAAGAGCATCACTTACTCAGAAGGCCAACTTTGTCGGATGGTGCTATCTTAATTCAAAGCACACGCCCTTCTCTAAGGCAAAGCACTCACCCTTATATCTGCGGGCATGAAAAGCACACGCTGCGTAGGCTAAACCTTACTGGCTTCTGAGCATATGCCAGCTCGGTCCTCTTCCAAATGCCAACCAAAACCCCCAGGCCCTTCACAAAGGCTCCCTCTCTGCTGCCGGCCAGGCTTAAGTCTACGACAGAGATGTCAGCATCAAGCAGCCAATAGAAATTCAATAAAAATCCACTGTAATAGACGAGCACAACAAACACACACACACACACACACACACACACACACACACACACGCATGCGCGCACACACGACCGTGCATTTTTAGTTATTTTATCTGGCCTTCTTTCTATAGGTTTACATCCCAATCCTGTAACACACTGCGTGTGGAAATTTAGTTTTTACTACATCTTTTTCGCTTTGGGTTCTGAGTCCCCTGCCAGGGACCTCAGTTGCAGCCCTTAAAGGATCTTACGAGTTTCTTCAATAGAAAGGTATTTGATGTAGCCATACACCCTGATTCTTTAAGTTCGACAAGCCAGAGCTCTTTAGAAATACCCTCAAGTAACCACTGTTTACTTGCTCACAAACACTGTCTCCTGTCTCTCTCCTGCTAACCATAATGGACTCAGGAGGCTGGGAGCTTGTGTTTAATAAGGTAGTCATTACTTACAGGTGATTTCAAAGATGGGCATGAGCAAGAACATACAATTGTTATCCTGGAGGGGTTTTGTTTGGTTGGTTTAGGTTTTGTTTTGTTTGTTTGTTTTTGTCTTTGTTTTGCTAAGGAATTTTGATGATCATGTCTAACAGGCTTCAGAGTCCGGCTGCACGCATAGGCATCTTATCCTAACACTTCCCCAAAGGATGTTTCTCTTCTCCAACCTCAAGCTCCTGAGTGGTGAGGCAGACCCTGTCACAGTTACATGTTGAGGTGGGGGCTGTGGTGAGAATGAACGGACCGATGAGGCCTCCCCCAAGCCCCCGCTCCATCTCTTCAGATTCTGACCGTGATTGTCCACTACACAGTGTTTGTCTCCCATGGCTCTCTCCATCCAGGGCCTAATTGCAAACCTCACAGAGCTGGGAACTGCCCTGTTGGGCATTCCCGTCGGTAGTATGTTCACGAGGTTGGGAAAGCCCCATTCATTTCATCTATACCTGAACTTCTTTTCAAAAATACAAGACTCTCCATGGTATGGGGTGCACACTGGGGGAAGCCTTTACCCATCTTCCTATTTCTGCCTCAAGGCTGTTGACAAGTACATCCATTCCCGTCACCATCAAACCAGCACTCCGGCTACCATTAAAAGACTGGCATGCAAGACACTCTTTGTCATTTCCCACATATATTATGGGATAGATGTTCTTACTTCTCTGTTTATATAGTTGTTTTAATTTATTATGGAACTGATATTCAGGAACATGAGTAAGCTGCCCAAGACCACACAGTCTAAAACAATCCAGGCAGGTATTCAAAGTCAGTTCCATCTGCCACGGAACCCAATTTGATCCGGGGAGATAGGTGAGTGCTATGTCAGGAAGGATGGCAAACTGGGTCTGGTGGCTCAGGCCTATATCCCAGCTACTCTAGGAGGCCAAGGCAGCACAGTTAAAAATTCAAGGCCTGTCTAGACTACATGGAAAGTTCAAGGCCAACCTGAGCAACATACAAAGACCCTGTGTCAAAATAAAGAGTGTAAAGAGAAAGCTGGGGATAGAGCAGCGCTTAAAGTATCCCATTGTTTTCCTAACCCAAACTCCCAAAGTCTTTATTACTCCAAACAAACAAAAACATGGTCAGGCCTATCAAAACAATATCCCAGTCCCTGGTACCAACTTCTGTCTTAGTTAGGGTTTCTGTTGCTGTGAAGAGACATCATGACCACAGCAACTCTTATAAAGGAAACATCTAGTTGGAGTGACTCACTTACAGTGTCTGAGGTTCAGTCCGTTATCATCATGGCGGGGAGTATGGCGGCGTGCAGGCAGACGTGGCGCTGGAGGAGTAGCTGAGAGACCTACATCTTGCAGGCAACAGCAGGAAGTCAATTGAGACCCTGGGTGGTATCCTGAGCATAGGAAACCTCAAAGCCCGCCCCCACAGTGACACACTTCCTCCAGCAAGGCCATGCCCACTCCAACAAAGCCACACCTCCTAATAGTGCCACTCCCCATGAGCTTTTGGGGGTCAATTACATTCAAACTATCGCATCTTCTAATACTTTTCTGTCCCTTTTCATCACAGGACTTTATTGTCCTACTAGACAATGCCTGCTGCAGCTCCCAGTGCTTGGCACTGTCTGTCACCTCCCTGGCTGCCCCAGGACAAAGGAGGCTGGTCTTGCACATCTCTTCATCAGAGCAGCTTCCCTTACTCTCGTCATTTTCCTGTCTAATTTTCTAACTTCAGACCCGAACTCAGTATTATGGCTTGAGTAAATTCTCAGCTTCCTTTCCTACCTTAAAAAGTGTGTATGTGAAGGCTATGTGGATTCCCAGGGGCTGGGCAGCCACCTTGGGCTGTGTTGGTGTCTGAGGGCCGTGCAGCCACAAGGGCCATGCCAGTCTGGGTGGCCTGCACTGCCACCTGGGATCATGGTGACCTCCAGACCCAGGCTACTGCCAAGGACCATATCCGTGGTCCTACTGCAGCTGGGGTCTGTGTTGAAGTCCATGGCCCATCTTACCATTGAGGGCTGTGTGGATGACCAGGGCCAGGTCAGCCACCTGAGTTCATGCTGGTGGCCAAGGTCCATACTGCAGCTGGGGCCATGCAGATCTGAGGGGCCTGCATTGCTACCCGATGCCATGGTGACATCTGGGCCAGAGCTGCAACTGAAGGCCATGTCTGAGTCCATAGCCCTACTGCAACCAGTGTTAATGTTCGAAGTTCTTGTTACCATCGAAAGCCAGCCAGACGGATGCCGGAGATCTGGGGCCATGTTAGTGTCTAAGGGCCATGCTGCCACTGGGGCCATGCAGATCTAAGTGGCCTGCACTGCCACCTGGGATGGTGACATCCAGACCCAGCTGCTGCCAAGGACCACATCTGAGTCCATGGTCCTACCGTAGCTGAGGTCTGTGTTGGAGTCTGAGGCCTGTGTTGCCACCAAAGGTTACACAGGAGCCCGGGGTTGGAGCTGCAACCTGTGGCCTTGTTGGTGCCCGGGGACTGTGCCGCCACCACAGCATCCTGATCTGAGCGGCCATTCTTCCACTCAGAGCCAGGATGTTGTCAGGACCCAAGCTGCTGCCAAGGACTGTGTCTAGGTCCATGGTCCCGCTGCAGCTGGGATCTGTGTTGATGTCTGTTGCTCCTACAGTCTCAGGGGGCCATAGGAACCATGCTGAGCCAGCCCCACCCTATAGGGCTCTCAGATAGCTGGCCCTGCCTCTTGTTGGGCACTGCAGCAAGAGAGTTGGCCCCAACTCTCATGGGAGGACTGATCCCCTTCCCTCAGAAGAGATGGCCCCACCCCTGGCCACTGAGGGAGAACTGACTGATGGCATAGGCGTAGGGGAGCTGGCTCCGCTCCTCATCTGAGGGGCCGGGACTGACCCTCTCAGCTACCACCCAGGCCCACAGCTGGACCTTGAGTTGGCCCACCCTAACATCTACCTCATCTATGACCTGCTGGAGCCCTTGAAGGGACGGGTCCTGTGGAACAATATCTGCAGGATCTCCATAACTCTGGCTGCTGCAGATGTCTGAGAGGAGTTTTGGTTGAGGGTCCAGTGATGAAGATGTGCCAGAAACCAGAGGCCTTGAACCAGACCAACGAATGACTCATTGCAATGAACATTTGCAAGTAAAGCTGATTGGCTAAAAGGGTAGACTGTGCGACACACCATGGCTCCCAATGACACCAGAATGCTGGAAAGGCAGGAAAGATGGCGGAGCAAAGAGGTTTTGCTTTCAGTTTTTTGTTTTTCTTTTGTTTTTGTTTGCTTGTTTTGTTTTGATTTTTAAATTTTCTTTTGGAGGGCGATACGGGGATGGGGGAGGATATGGAAGGACTGGGAAGTGGGTGGAATTGGGGTGCATGACAAGAAATTCCAAAGATTCAATAAAGAAAGAATTTTAAATTAAAAAAAAAGTGTGTGTGCGTGCGTGCGTGCGTGCGTGCGTGCGTGCGTGTGTGTGTGTGTGTGTGTGTGTGTGTGTGTTATCCCCAACCTGTATTCAAATTTTGGTGGGAGGGGCTGTTATGGAGAGTCCCATATCTTTCTACACTCCGAATCAACCAAGTAGTTTTAGAGTCATGCCTGGGCCTGAGCCCGTGTATAGATCAGTTGAGTCAGTCTCCAGAGCTAGAGCCTAAGGGTGAGTGGATTAAAAGCTCTCAAATGATTCTACCATCCAGTTATCCAAAGTTAACTGAGTTCTATTAAACACTAGAATACTCAATGCATTTGCTAATATCTGTGAAATAAGTTATCTTCTCTGTGTGCTTCTAGGCCTCTTCTAAGGGCCAGCTTCCCTTTCTAAGAGTAAGCTAATATTTAGCTCTGTGTTTTTAAAACAGTTTGTAGACAGCTTTTTGCATATCCATCATCTCATAGAACCACTACATAATTCTATTGCTTCCTTTCTTAACCCTCCTGATTTTGTGATCTGTGGTATCTTATTTGGTTTACTTTCCTGTATTTTCTAAACCTAGTACTGTTTGAAGGGTGATCTGCAGGCTGTCTACATCAGTTGGTTTGATTCTTTAAGCAAATGAAGATTCCCAGACCCACTACAGGCGTTGGAGCTCTGCCTCGAGGAGATGGTTTTTACATGGCAGTCTGGGAGTCATGTTTTTACCAAAAACCTGGAGTAGTGGGTCAGCACCATAAAACATAAGGGGTAGGACTTGATTATGCTTACACCGATTAACTGATACTCTTGGACATCACAGCTCTCGACATGTCTGTCAGTTTAGTAAATTGCCTTTGTGAAACATAGCTTGTACTCTGTTCTACTTTCATTTCTGTTCTGTGATGAGCTGTCTGACAAAAAGCAGACATCTAGGAGAGAAGAAAGTCATGGTGGGAAGAGTGGGAAGCAGCTGGCCAAGAACAAAGAAAGAATAGACGCAGCCCTGCTTGCTCACTCACTGCTAAATACTCAGCTAGCTTTCTCTACTCTTACATAATTCAGGGCCCAGCCTAGGGAATGATGCCGCCCATAGTGGGCTTGATCTTCTTATGTCAATGAATATAATAAGATGATCCCACACATGCATGACCACAGGCCAACCTGAAATAGATAATCCCTCGCTAAGACTCTCTTCCTGGGTGATTCTAGGTTGTGTGAAATTGAGAGTTAAAACTAACACATGCTGCCAGGTGTTGGTGGCGCATGCCTTTAATCCCAGCACTCGGGAGGCAGAGCCAGTTGGATCTCTGTGAGTTCGAGGCCAGCCTGGGCTACCAAGTGAGTTCCAGGAAAAGGCGCAAAGCTACACAGAGAAACCCTGTCTTGAAAAACCAAAAAAAAAAAAAAAACACATGCACACACACATGCACACAGAGACATGCACATGCACACAAGTGTGTGCTCATACACACCCACAAAGAGAGAGAGAGGCATGCTTCCACTTTAAACTCCTCTTTAGTTGAGAAAACAGCACAGTGTGTGTGTTCGTTTGCTTTTTGGGTCGCCTTCCTTTCAACAGTCTCGATTAAATCATAGAGATCTTAAGGTCAGGATCAATGGGTCCTGCTGGGCTTCATTATACACAAGTTTAACCCAGAGGAAGTGTACTCTGTGACTGAAGCCAAGTGTCTAGATGTAAGTTATCCAAAGCACAGCTTTTAGATGTAATAACTGGAACTATCATACATTATGTTATTGCCAGGGGGGCGGGTGGGAGTGGCAGCACACATCTTTAATCCCAGGACTAGGAGTAGAGGCAGGTGGATCTCGGAGTTTGAGGCCAGCCTTGTCTACAGAGTGAGTTCTAGGACAGCCAGGACTACACAGAGAAACCCTGTCTTGAAATAACCAAAAAACAAATAAACCAACAAACAAATTATGTTGTTGAGTGTACTGGTCTTTTTGCTTTTGAAATGTTTGGCATCCCGAATTGGTTTGTAATTTGCTGTATTTGCTGAGTCAAGTATTGTTGTTTCCCAAAGCACAACCTACAGACTGTCTATTAGAACCAGCTGGTAGAATTCTTTGGAAACAATGAAAATCCCACCAAACGCCATGGTACACACTTGTAATCCCAGCATTCAAGAGGATACCACAGGAGGATTGCAAGCTTAAGCCTAGACTGAACTACACAGCAAGACCCTGTCTTGGAAAAGCAAAACCCAAACATAAAAAGAAAAAGGAGGAAGAAGAGGAGGAAGAGGAGGGAATCTCAGACTCACCTAAGTCCTACTGGATCTCACAAACCAGTCATTAGGTTTGTGTGGGAGAATAATGGACCTTAGGAGCTTACAGATTTATTGTTTTTAATTCATTTGTAAGAGGTTTCTGCCTTTGTGCGCGAATGTGTACTGTGTATGCACCTGGCACCCATAGAGACCAGAAGAGAATGCCAGATCCACTAGAACTGTGGTTAAGGATGATTGTGAGCCACCATGTGGGTGCTGGTAACTGAACCCAAGTCCTCTGCAAGAGCAGCCAGTGCTCTTAACCACCAAACCATCTCTCCGGGCCCCTGGGAGCCCCATTTCACATCTAACTCCAAACTGCCAAACTCGGAGCTTAGCTCTGGTTCCTGAATTCTTAGAACTGTATTAAAGGGTCACAGCATTAGGAAGGCTGAGAACCACTGGTCTAGAAGGAGCATTTTTTCTTCTCCTCTGGTGGTGGGATGATTGCTAAGCCAGTGGGGAAGACAGGAGCAGAGCAGCGATACTGTCGTCACTCTGTGTGGTTTGAACAGAGACCGGTTTCCCCAGATGGTGACCAGCCCACCCCCAGCTGCTCTATGAAGTCCGATGTTCCTGTGCATAGAAATTCCTTGGGAATTTTTGTTTTCTGAGCTGATTCTCACATTTGCTTTACTTGCCATGGAACTAATAATCAAGACCTCCTACGTTGGCATGTGCACGTTGGGACACATTACTCTTGCCCAGCAGGTCCACTCATGTGCAAGTCCCTGGCTAGCTCATGAGCACTGGAGACAAACAGCACCTTGGTTAAGATGCAATGACCTCATTCTCCTGGATGGAGAAAAGACCTGGCCTGCCAAGTCCTCTCCCAATCTGACTTTTAAAATATGTCATGGTTCTTTTCTTCAGCACAACCGTGAAAGCTTGATCCACTTCAGAGCTCATGTGGTGCTCTGGAATATTCCAAAGGCACTGGGAAGTATGAATAATTTCATAAAGCCATCCATCCTAGAAGGGAACACCCGTCACCTGCAACACAACAGCTGGAACTCTGTGTCACTGAGCACTCCGTGGCACTGTGGACTCCGTGGCACTGTGGACCTTGTGGTACTGTGCACCATGCATATTGCAAATGGTTCTGCGCATTATTTCATTCAGTCCTCACAGTGAGTCAGAGAGGTGGTATCCTCTAACAGCTGTGTCACAGAAGGCACTGGTTGAAGCTAGTCACGGTTAGAAGAACAGTTTAGCCAACATGTCAAACTCTGGAGTCTTTCTTTCAACCACGTGATAGATCGGGGTGCCTTTGTGACAATAAAATAATGTTACGTTGACACTTACCTAGTGTTTGCTGTGTCCTAGACAAGGTGGACACACTTTATGGGTAGTAATTCACCCAATCAGGTATCTAATATAACATTACTTTATATTAGATTATATTATATTAGATTATATATATTACTTTATATTACATTATAACAGGATGAAATAGGTTAAACAATTTGCCTAAAGTGTCACAAGTAGGAAGTAGAAGACCCACATCCCAAAGAGAGTTTGCTCTGCCAGTCAGTCAGTATCCTCCTCCTGGGGTGTTGTGACCTAATAGCTGTAATAGTGGATGGTCTAGAATAGAAGTCAGAGCTGATAAGAATGGTAGGTTGGAGTTCAAGGTAAGTGGGGGTGGGGGTAAGGGAAGGGGAGAGGTTCTGCAGCCATGGCATGGAGCAGAACCTGTTTATGTGCAGACCTCTCCTGAGCATGCTGGAGGAGCCAGGCTCCAACCCTGGAGGGCGCTGTGAAGCTGAGGCTGAAGTGGCAGCAGAGGTACAAGGCTGACTGCGCCGAGCACCAGAGCAATCAGCAAAGGGTCAAATGTACAGCCAGAAGCCACAAAGAGTACGTGACAACCAGCAGATCCAAGTGGCCGTCAAAGGGGGACAAGGGGCTACAGAGCGAGAAAACTTCAACAGGGATTGGATCGCAGGATAGCCGTGGGAAGACAGCGGTGGGCTGGATCTTGAGGTTTTGGTGTGTAGAATGAAAAGTCACAAGTGTGAGGACACAACATGGCCAGGAAGTCAGTGGGACGGTGAGGGAAGGCTAACCCCTCCCATATCTCTCCTCAGGCTTCAGATCTGAGTTAGCCAGTCCTGGTGGGCCTGGTTTCTGAGCTCTTCCCCTTAGGGATAAAGAAGTCCATGGTCCCCAGTGCAGAGCTAACTAACGTGTTCCTTTGCCATCAGCTCCCCCTACTTTAACAAAGCACAGCCAGCCACTGAATTCACGGAAGGGTTCCATCACCAGAGCGCCTTGACTCTGATTATCGGCTTCAGTAAAACATGTCTCACTTTGTTCTCTGTCTCCCTGGACACCCACATAATCATCCTTATGTAAACAACGCGGCTTTGAAGCCACCAGGAGTCCTGCGAGGCGGAGAGGGATGAGAATGAGCTGCAGGCTCCCTGGTGTGAACTGGAGACTGGAAATCTTCCATAATCTCCATTTGTTTTTGTGACTGTAAAAAGTAACAAGTGCTCATTGTAGAAAATACACGGACACTTCCAGAAAACAATCGTTTTCCAGCAGAGATAAGCAAACACGACATCTGGTTGAGAGCAGTTCCGCTCGCAGAGAGGGGTGGAGAATGTGAGAGTGTTTGGACGGACTGGTGTGTTTCATTTGGCACAGATTGCAAGCGTATTCGCTGTAAGCATTTTTAGTGACTGTGTATCGGTCCATCAAAGTTTCCTACTGCCTTCAGAGTAGGCTGCCTGTCTGAAACTCCGCCACCTCAGTTTCCTCTGTCTGCCTTGGGAAATGTAAGGTCTGGATTCTGAGACCCAAAAGGTTCTGCTAACTTAAGTCTGGGAAATAGAAAAATCTGGGTTCGGCTTGAATTATGCCACTGATTCCCTGAGCAGATGTGGCCAATCGCGTCCCTCTGTGTGTCATGGCCCACATCTGTCATGTTACACTGCCCCCGTTTCAAGCAGAGCGGTGGTGCGGCAATGGAGAAAGTTCCACCTGGTGAGCCTTGGCCCCGAGCTGCGGAACCCAGCCCAGCGTGGGAAGAACTGGTCATTCCCAGTGAGTGACAGACACCACACCCTCTGCCAACCATTGTGCAAAGCACAATGCCGGCTTTTTTTTTTAACTGACTCCTCCCAACATCCTAATATAGTGAGATTTATTATAATTCTCATGCGGTGGGAGAAAAGGCTGAGGCTCAGAGAGGTTAAATAAGTAGCAGGACTGAGCAGGTAAAAGGACACAGGCTGAGAGGAGACCTTGCAGATTGCCTTCACTCTCCTGCTAAGGAAAGTACTCTTTCCCCAACACTGCGCTCTGGAGCCATACCCAGCAAGGGAGCACTCAGCCTGCTGCTCTTCAACGCCAGTGAAACTGTCCGTTTCAGAAGCAGGTGGCAGTTGGTGCATGAGGCAAATGTGTTCAGTATTCAAATCAAGGGAAGGGGTAAAAGCAGACGCGAGACTTGTGGAAAGAAAACTCTGTGGAACGATAATGACAGGAGCCGATCTGAAAAGGAGCCCGAGGCCTCCAGCTCAGCCCCGGTACTCACGCTCCTGTCTGAGTAATTTAATCACAGAAGCATGAGGCTCTGAGCATCTTCCTCCTCCGCCTCCATCCCCCCAGCACAGACAGGGAGATGGTATTTTGAGTCTCGGTAACCGCCCCACAGATTCAGATCTATTTTTGTTTCTGTAGACACATCCTTCCACATCCCCTCCCCATCCATTCTCTGCTGTGGGTCCCTCCCTCCCACCCCCACACAACTGAGCTCACACAGAGGCCTCAGAATAGAGAGTGCTCCATTCCCTGCCTCTCTGCTCCCAGGATGACTCAGGGGTTGCACAGAGCACCAAGATACAGGAGGGCTGGTCCCAAACTACTATCTCTGAGTCAAGGGCTTGCATCTCAGCTCCCATCAGACCTGATGTCCAAGGGATGCTCAAGCATTCTGGAGGAGGAAGATGATGGGGACAAGATGGTGGGCAGTATGAGCCTATCAGGAGGGTATGTTATCCAGCTCAACTGTCCCAAGCCCCATGGGACTAATGAACACCCAAAATATGGTTAGGCCAATCCAGAAGTGTTATATTGTTAAACACCCTTCAGCTTTAAAATATTTTGTATAGAATTATACATGTGCACACTTATACACATATACACATGCATATGATATACCTCAGTAATAATTTTTAATTAATTGTCAGAATTGTAATATGCTAGGCATATCATTATATGTTTGGTTAAGTAAAATATATTAAAATCAGGCTGAGCATGATGCCGCACGCCTTTAATCCCAGCACTCAGGAGGCAGAGGCAAGCGGATCTCTACAAATTCAAGGCCAGCCTGGTCTGCAAAGAGAGTTCCAGGACAGCCCTGGCTGCACAGAGAAACCCTGTCTCTAAAAAACAAAACATACATATATATCAAGTTTACCAATTTCTTCTCACTTCTATAATCTGAATACCAGGAAAATGTTCAGCTGCACATAAGACCTGCACACATTAAGCCTTCCCTTTTGTGTGGCTGCCCTAGAGTTGGCAACATGTTTGTCGGCCTGAGTAGCCCAGCAGGGCTCAGGTCTACTGCTCCTGCTTCTACAGCTGGAGGCCACTCAGACCCGCCTCACCAGCTCCCGTTTCAGTGGGTCAGTCATTAGAGATCCAGATATGTCCAAAATGACCGTCCCAGCATGCAGCAATTCTAGGACACTGTCCTTCTCATGTTTCTTTAAAGCCTATACTTCTACCCTTCTGTTCTTGGCTGAGACATACAGGAAGGGAAAGATATGGCTTCCCTCCACTTCCAAACACTCATTGTTTTTCCAGAGGGACGTGTCCCTCCCAGGTGTCCGCCCTGCAGTCCCCTCCCCTCTTACATCCTAAATCAGAAGCCTCCTTCCTAGGAAAAGCTATGCAAAGAAAAGTCCTCGTCCTCAAGGGACCAGAAGGAAGTCTCTTGCTGTCATAGCTCTGGGTACCCCACATGAACCTCCTTTGGCCAAACCCCAGCATCCTCTGGCATACTGGATTTCAAGAAATGATAGCAGTATCCCCTGAAAATGTGACAGTACATCTTTCTCCCAGGCCCTCCCTACCTGCAGCCCCTCAGAGAATCCTGTCCGGGTGCACACTGTAGCAGCTGGGGTGTGGGGATCCTTCAGATGGTGTACCTCCAAATGTGACTGCCTCCAGACCACAACAGCATCCTTAGATATGCAGATTCATGTGACCCCGGCATGTGGGAGGCAGAGGCAGGAGGATTGCTGCAGGCCTGAGGCCAGCTTAAGCTACATAGCAACAGTGTCTCAGAAGGAAAGGAAGAAAGGGGGGGAGAAGAAGGGAGGGGGAGGGAGGGAAGGAGGGGGGAAGAGGGAGGGGGAGGGAGGGAGGGAAGGAGGCAGTGAAGGAAAGGAAAAGAAGAAAAGAGATGAATTACAGAAAATGGGTTTGAGTCACGTGATCTCCAGGCCCCTTTAGCTGTGACAGATGCCAAAAGTCCCTGTGGTACAGAGTGGGATGAAAGGCCTCTCTTGGTCTCTCTCCACAAAATATTGACCCTGGAGCTGGCTTCCCCTGCCTTCTGTCCTCCCCTGTCCCCTGCAGCTGGCCACAGCACAGCACTGGCCGCTTAAGGTCTTGGAAGTGGCTGCATCTGCAGGAATGCAAGCATCTCTACCCTGGGCCGAAGGTCATCCTGCTTCCTCCAGGATCAGGCCCCTGGACAAGACATAGGATTTCCTTCTCAGGGACATGGGACCTCTGGGCAGTAGCCTTTCTTTCTCTCTGCAGAGGGAGGCCTATCTATATGTAGCCTCTCCATAAAGACCTGCTACTACCCAGTCAGCAAGACAGGGATGAACTAGCCTCCTGTGAGAGCCAGGATGGTG
This sequence comes from Peromyscus aztecus, assembly GCA_902168405.1. Classification (NCBI taxonomy): domain Eukaryota; kingdom Metazoa; phylum Chordata; class Mammalia; order Rodentia; family Cricetidae; genus Peromyscus; species Peromyscus aztecus. The sequence continues at coordinate 35,072 of CABHPQ010159672.1, forward strand.
AGGATGGAGCTCTGGCAGGCTGAACCTTTCTCTCCTCAGCTAAGAGGATGGGGAAGCTGCAAGTTGAAAGTTTTTTGAAAGTTCTTGCCTGCTGGCCAAGGCCTCCATAGAGCTTGGAGAGGCTGGTTGTAATCGGAAAAGTTTAAGAGTTCAAACCACCATGAGGACAACTCCAAGCAGTGCCACAGAAAGATCTAGAACTGAGAAAGGGATTCGATAAGGTCTGTCCACCAACCATCAGCTGCCAGATTTGTAGGTGGAAGTTTCTGTCCCGCAAGCTGCTCCCAACTAACCACACAGAGGTTTAATATTACTTATAAATGCTGAGCCAATAGCTCAGACTTGCTACTAGATAACTCTTACATTTTCAATTAACCCCTTTTTTAAATCTACATTTTGCCACATGGCTTGGTACCTTTTCTCAGTGCTTTTCTGCTCACTACTCTTCTGACTCTGCCCTTCTTTTTCCCAGCATTCTCTGCTTGGCTCCCTGCTAACCTTATCCTGTCCAGCTATTGGCCAATCAGCTTCTTTATTAAACCAATCACAGCGACATATATTCACACAGTGTAAAAAGAATATTCCACACAGATTCTTGGGGCATCACCTTAGAAACTGCTCATGGCTGTAGGGTTCATCATCACCTGACACCTTCTCCCCAGTTATTTGAGTGTCTTTATTGATTTTTAAGCATTTATCTGTGAACTTAGGTAAAGTTTCCTCTCTTCACTCACTCATTCACTTTCACAGTTTACCTAAATACATGTTCATAGCAGAGATATCCACAGCAGTCAAAAGGCAGGAGCAAGGCCAAGTGCGGTGGTACACACCTTTAATCTCTGCACTCACGAGGGAGAGACAGGTAGATCTCTGTGACTTCAAGGTCGGTCTGATCTACCCTGTGTCAAAAAAAAAAAAAAGGTAGAAGACACACAAATGTCCAGAGATAGGTGAACAAATGAAATAAAATGTGCTATATATGTGCAGCGGAATAATACACAGCCTTTAAAAAGAAACTCTGACCCAGGCTACAGTGTGTAAATACACAGAGAATATTATACTAAGTGAAATAAGCCAGAGACAGACAGACAAATATTGTGTGATTCACTTATATGATGTACATAGAGGAAGCAAATCCACACAGAATAGTAGGTTTTGGTTTCCAGGGACTTTGGAAGTGGTGGAAATGGGGAATCAATATTTAATGGGTACAGAGTTTCAGGTTATAAAATGAGAAGTTCCGGAGAATGGTTATGCAATAATGAGAATATACTTAATGGTAATGAGCTATACATTTAAAATGGTTGTATTAGCGAATCTCATGTTATATGTACCTTTACCACAATTTAAACAATATTTTTTATAATTGCTTATTATTTATTTGCTTTTTATGAGTATGGGTATTTTGCCTGCATGTATATCTATGTATCATGTACATGCAATGCCCAAGGAGGCCAGACATGGTGTTGTGCCTGCATGTGTATATGTGTGTCACATGCATGTAGTGCCCAAGGAGGCCAGACATGGTGTTGTGCCTGCATGTGTATATGTGTGTCACGTGCATGTAGTGCCCAAGAAGACCGGAAGAGACTGTCAGATCCCTTGAGACTGGTATCTGTGTACTACATGTGTGCTTGGTGGTGCAGAGGCCAGAAGAGGGAGTTGGATCCCTTGGAACTGAAATTGTAGACACTATGAGCTGCCATGTGGGTGCTGGAAATCGAACCGCGGTCCTCTGGAAGAGAAGCCAGTGCTCTTAACTGCTGAACCACCTTCCCAGCTTCTAACCAATAAAAATTTAGAAGTAAAATGGTGACAGTAGATGAAGTCCACAGGAAGCCAGTCTGGGCAGATCCCATTTCATGTGCCCCACTGTTCCAGCGGCAAGGCCACAGTGCGGCCGGAGACACATGGGGCAGGCTGGTCCTTGGCCCTCTGACAGGAGGAAAGAGAACAAAGAACCAGTAAGAGCATCCAGGGTGTTACTCAGGCCTCATCTAAAGCCCCGGTGACTCTGATTTCAGGAGGTGATCCTTCCTGACCTGGGTGATTGCCTGATTTTTCTGAGACCGTCTTTTGAGTTGAATACTTACAATCTCGTGGGAGAAAAGAGTCCCAAAGCAAAGGAAACTGGTCTCTGAGAAAACCTGAGCTGCTTGCTAATTGGTGCCTCTGTTCACTCTGCCCACTTGAGCCTTTGCCCAGGAAACCCTTCCTGAACACTCACCATGTGCCCGCCACTGCTTGCCCCAGCAGGGCAGGCTCTGTTCAGCAGCCCTCCCCAAGCCTCCATGAAGTGTGGTCTCCGATATTTCTGATCCTGCCGAGGCACCTGGTGCTCTGGAGATCTTCTGCCCACGGATAATGGGAGTGTGGGCAATTAAATAGAGGTGGTTCGAACGCTGGAATGTGTTTGTTTGCCTTGTGTTCCAAGCACCTCGTAAGTTGCCTAGTGTATGGCCGCTTGTAAGGGGTGGGTGGGTTCAGGGATGGATGGGGGATGGAGGGATGGATGGGAGATGGAGAGATGGATGGGGGATAGAGGGGTAGTTGAGGGATGGAGGGATGGATGGGGGATAGAGGGGTAGTTGAGGGATGGAGGGATGGATGGGGGATAGAGAGATGGATGGAGGATAGAGGGATGGATGGGGATGGAGGGATGGAAGGGAGATGGAGAGATGGA
>CABHPQ010159673.1:1407-18806 GCA_902168405.1 Peromyscus aztecus
ACTTTTCCCTTGTAAATAGGGCCCTTAAATGTAAATAACTTTAATAAAACGTTTATAACAGTTATACAAGATTTTAAGACATGTATTATAAACCATAATTTTTTTTATTTAAATACATTTTCATTTTTAAAGTTGATTTTTTTCTATTGTTTTTAGAAAAAAATAAAATAATTGGAAAAAATATAACTGAGCCAACTCCTACGTTGTGTTTTGTTTCCTCTCCCTCTCGATTTTCTCTTCCTCAATTACAGATTAACAGAATTCGACCATTTTCACAAGGTGGGTTGACAAAGATGGGAAGAAAGGCAAGGGATTTTCATTGTTAAAATGGGGTTGGGGGCCTCAAGGCCTTTAAATTCTCAGGGTTAGGAGACACTTCCTGCAAATGGTGATAAGAACCAGAGTTGATAGTTAGGAAAGGGCAAAAGGCGGGTGAGAAGGTTCGATGCAGGAGAAGGAGAAGCAAGAGGTTAAAAGATAACAGTTAAATATACAGAGAGGGAAGGGATGGCAAAATCCCCCGCAGTTAACCGAAGCCATTCCCCCTGTTCACTTCAAACCAGGGACTCTGCCCTGCAGAAGAGCTGATGGGGGAAGGGAGGCAGCCACCTCTTATTCTTTGCTTATGGCTCCCAGGTTGGGGCAGTCCCTTCCCCTCACTTATCTCCTAAGCCTCAGAAGAACCTGAGGAAGAATTCTACCACTGCTAGGCTTAACCTGGTTTCCAGAACAAAGTATAAAGGTTCAGAGAGGGTTGTCAAACTCAATGCATGATGACCCAGAACAAAAATCAGAAGGCATGCTGCCATGCCTTTGCTCATCTGGGTGTCCTCAGCTGGGGAAAGCTGCTGGTTAGGGGCCTGAGAATGATCTCAACTTGGATCATGCACTGTTTTGAGCTTTGACTTAGAAGTCTAAGGTAGTGCCATGAAAGACGTATTGGGATTTCCTCATACTATACAGATAGAAACAGACATAAGATGACCCATCTGTGCACCCAAGGGATTCAGCATCAATTAGCACTTAGTTTATCCGGTAAAGATAACCCTGCTACCTATGAGAACAGGACTCATTTAAGTTTCGGTATTCAGACCTACTCAGGCATCAGTTCCCCTCTTTTTGTTGGTGGGTTTTCTGAGGTTTTGTGGGGATTTTGGGGGGTGGGGTGGGGGTTATGTTGTTGACTGTTGCTTAGTCTTTTACTCTGAGAAGCACATAGCTCGTTCACCTCGGTCTTACCCATTTTTTTTTTTTTTTACACATCAGATCCCTGCTTGCCCCTGGGAAGAAGCCAGTTTGGAAAGGCTACTGTTCAGATCATAAAATAAAACATACTTAGGCTTTGTCATGTGAGTCATTATTTTAGAAATTGCAAGCTCTCCTTCCTCCCAAGCACTTTCACACACTCATGACACATGCTCATCATTAGTCCATGAGAAGGCATTTTTGAATGGGTGTCTTATTAATTATAAGTCTCTGAAAACCCACAGACCAAGCCAGAAACTGGAACACATCAGGAGAGGCCAGAGGAAGGTACTCTTAAGCCTTCTAAATGACTTCATTGTCTCAGAGAAGGTCTCTAGCATCCTGGAGTGTCTTTGGGACTTGAATCTACCATCACTCATAAACCAATAAGTAATCCTGTCTTTGGCCTCCTACAATAAATCGATTCAAGCATTTAACGTTCAGTTTTTGATCTTTCTTTGGGGCTCTTTTAGACCCAACCTCAGCTTCAAACTGTCTCACCCTCTATCCTAAATTCAAAGGAAAAGACAAAACCCAGACATTGAATAGTTCAAAGGGTAACAAAAGTGGGGGTGCTCTTAAACAGTTCCCTCTTTGCCCCTTTGTGGCCCTAGGCTGGAGTGTAGCCCTGGCATGACTCACTGGAGAACTGGGAAGATGGTAGGTGAATCACTACGTCCAGGCAAGCCCAAGGAATGGGAGAGCAATCCTCGTTAGGAAAACAACTCCCTGTTCCAAATGATCAGGAAACAAGCTTAAGGATTTAGAGTTTGCCTGTGGGGGATGGAAGGGAAGTATCCCAGGTGCCTATCAGGGTACTTCTCAACTTTACCACGCCAGGGAAGGAGCTGAAAACAGGACATCAGCCAGCTTCCTTCCAGAAAGTCAGGAAAGCTCTCATAGCCAGTCTGGATTCTCAGGGCTCTGGGGCATTGTGCAATCAAATTAGTACGTAGTAATCAAGATGAGGGGTGAAGGGGAAGGAGCTTTCGACTCAGCCTGGATTATGCAAAATTTAGCTAATCTCCGTCATTTAGCCATGACATTGGGATTGAGGGCTCCCCCAGAGGATTCCCGGGATGGTGTTGTTCAGGGATAGACTGGACAAGGAAGAAGGAAGGGCTATTTCATGCTGCCATTTGGGGCAACATTGGAGACCAACATTAGAGAGCAGTCAATCCAACTTTAAGATGAACAAAGTTTTCACAACCCCAGAACAGTACTTGGATCATTTCAAGCTTGGATATGTAAGGAGAGTCCTCTGCTGGTCTTTAAGACAAACTTTGGCACCAAGTTTGGAAAAGAGGGGGAAAAAAGTGAGGGGATTTTCTGTGGCTTGTTTACAATAACCAATGACTCATTCAGTTAATAATTATTTTTTAGCATGACTGTTAAGGGACCCTGAAGCATTTCTTCCCTACAAAAACTAATCCTTAGGTTATAACACGCTGGAAGATGGTCCTCAAGCCTGTCTGTAAATACACCACTAGGTACCTTCGGGGGAACACACGGTTCATTTAAGGTTAGAGAACACTCTAGGTCTATTTCAAATGAGGGGAATGTAGAAACAAAGTCTCAAACAAGACAAGAGCAGGGGCTTATTTTAAACAATGAAGCCTGGACTGTGGATGTCTTTCACTGAAAGGACGTTTGCTTGGCATGTGCAAGGACCCATGCTTGATCCCCAACACTACAGAAATAAATAAAACTAGACTAAAAGGATACCCCTACTCATTACCAAACTCTTAGCAAATTGTTGTTGTTGTTGTTGTTGTTGTTGCCGTTGTTCGATCTCTTTGCAGAGAAATGTAACAAACTGCCAATTTTAGGGAAAACACCCAGTGACTGAGGCTTTGCCAAGCTGGTGTAAGTTGACTAAATGACTGAGTGGATTTCCCTTTTGAGTTTGATTTCACTCACTCTTAGGCTACACTAAGCTCTTTAGGAAGACAGGTTTGAGGGTAACAAGTGTTAATGGGATGTAGATCTTCCGAGGCCTAAAGGAATGTCCTTTGTTCCTAAACAATGCCTAGGGGCTCCACCACATTCCCCCAACACTCTCCTCCAGCTGTCCCCACAACATCCCATTAAAGGCTGAACTCTCCAGTGCAGCCCAGAGGTCTGTAGAGTTGGCAACCCGGAGCTCTGGGGAAAGCAAAGCTATGTTAGAATACACCTACTGTCTGCAGGACCCCACAACCAACTCAGTTGGAGGACAGTTGTTGAATGTGACAATGCAAAACTGAAGTTTATACACAGACATGTTAAATTGCTAGCCCAAAGTCACATAATCACTAGCAATAATAGCAGTCAATGTTTACTGTGTGCTAAAAATTTGACATACATTATCTCATTTTATTTCTAAAGCATCTCCTTTTTGTTGTTGTTGTTGTTGCTGCTGCTGCTGCTGTTGTTTTTCTTTTATTTGGTTGGTTTGGTTTTGGTTTTGGTTTTTTGAGACAAGGTTTCTCTGTGGATCCCTGACTGTCCTGGAACTTGCTCTTTAGACGAGGCTGGCCTCGAACTCAGTGAACTTCTGTCTCCCAAGTGCTGGGATTAAAAGCATGCACTACTACGCCCAGTTTATCTTAAAGTAACACTTAGGAAGTAAATTCTATTTCTTTCTTTCTTTGGGGGGAAAGGGTCTCACTATGTAGCCCTGACTGGTCTAGAACGGGGAGAAGCTACCTGCCTCTTCCCTACTGAATACTGGGTTTAAAGGCGTATGCCTCCCAACCCAGCAGTGAATTCTATTTGTAATGCCCTTGTTGTACACAAAACCAAGGCTGGGAGCTGTTGATTTGCCTGCATTCACAAAACTGAAAAACAATGAGAGCAGATATTATTTAGATTATTTATTCGATCGTACATATTTGAGTCCCTACTATGCATTCATACTGTGCATGTGTGTGTATTGAGGGGTGGGGGGATAATAATAAATAAGCCATAGCAGATCCTACCCCGGGTATTTGTAATCTGGCTGTGAACAAAGAAAGCAACAAACACCGAGACGCTAAGTCAGTTTATTGCCTATTTCAATATGCTGTTTTTAATTTATTGCACTGGGGATAGACTCTAGGGCCTCGTGCATGCTAGGTAAGTGCTCTATGATGAGTAACATCTCCAGAGACTGTGGGATTTTTTTATTAAACGTTTCAGGGCACTTCAATGGAGTAGGTGGGAGTTCAAGTCCTGGGAACATGGAATGAGGACAGAGTCCGGGAAGTTTTGAGAAAGAAGCTAAAGGAAAGGCATCAAGCAAGAGCAGATTGCAGGGAAGCCTGAATGAGAGAGAGCAAATGCCAGAAGGATGCTTTGCTATTTGAACTGTATCTAAGGCAGCAAGAGGTACAGCGAGGACCCACTGGGTTAGGCAAGAGGATGCTTCTCCAGGCCACTCCTTCTGTCTCCATCCACCCACCCACTAGCCTCCTGCTCCTTCATCTGCTTGCCTGTAGTTAGGTAATTAGCTGTCCCAGCACCCAGCCCTCCTGCAGTACTTTGGTTTTTGTTTGTTTGTTTTTGAAGCGGGATCTCACTATGCAGGCCAGGCTGCATAGAACTCTAGAACCTCCTGCCTCAGCTCGTTGAGTGCTGGGATTGGTTTCAGTGTTTTCTCCAGGAATTCCCACTGTATGGTTCTCAGATGCAAAGACATTCATATTCTCAGTTAAAATCCTGTTTTTGCTTTGTTTTGTTTTGTCGTGTTTTGGTATGTGGTTTTGTTTTTGTTTTTTGAGATAGAGTATATTGCCAAGAATGGACTGGGACTCACTGTGCGACCGAGGAGAAATTCAAACAGCAGGAGCTTCTACCATCTCCCAAGTGCTAGGATTACAGACATTCCACGGCAACTCTCACAGAAAATGTTCTAATGAGCCCTGGGACTTGATGAAGTCTGAAAACAACTGTCTCTTCCACCACAGCGAACCCAGCCATCTTTTCAAATCCCAGATACACCAGGCCCTTGCTTATCGTAAAACTCTTTAGTGGATTCCTGCTGCCTACTGGATTAAGTCTAAAGCCACCCTCCCATCCCCTCTGGTACTAACACTCACCACCTACCCATCCGCAATCGTGGCAGCCGGTCAGCCTGACACACCCTTAACTCAGCCTTCTGTGTTCACCTTTAGTAACATTGAGACAAGGCCAGTTTGGGGGTTCTACTTCCATCCTTCCAGATCACATGTCCTGCTCATCAGGTCAGTTCATTGACGAATAGAACCTCATTGGTCTTACTCAACAGTGCCTGGCTGGCATGAAAATGCAATTCAGTAATTCTTTAAATGGCTGAGTGAAGGTTTTTTTGTTTTGTTTTGTTTTGTTTTGTTTTGTTTTGTTTTGTTTTGTTTTTTTGATGGCTTGATGACGCATCTGACCTGAGCAGGAGGTGAAGGGGAAGCAAAGTTGTTTTAAGGTGCATAGCTAGAAAGGTAAAGGAAGAGAGATGGGTACATCGGGCGAAGGAAAGGATTTTGATTAGGCATGCTTTGCTTGATGTGATTTTGAGTTGATAAGGCAGAGGCATAACTGGTTTGCATGATGGTAGGCTAGACTCGAGAGGGGAAGAATTGCAGACAGAAAAGAAAAGGAATCCAAGTGCCCAGTCCTAGGTGAGTAACTGGAGGGTGGCTTTGCTTTGCTTGCTCAATGTCGGGAGTCCTTTCTTAGCTGTGTGTAGAAAATGACTGACCAAGCACAAAGGAATGCTGTCCTCCCCTGTCCATAAGGATTCTTCCAGGTGGTGACCTCACTGGCCAGGCTATTCTCCTTGGGATCCCACAGCTCTCCACCTGCACCAGTTGCCATGTCTGTCTTTAGAGAAATACGTGTTTATACCTCTTCCCCCCCCCAGGCCCCTCCCCACCCCCAGCTTTTGAGATTGGATCTCTCCATTCTGTAGCTTTGACTGTCCTGCAACTCAGTGTGCAGACCGAACTTCCTTGAACTCAGAGATCTGTCTACCTTTGTCTCAGGAGTGCTGGGATTAAAGATGTGCACCACCACATCTAGCCTTGCTAGAATCTTTAAGAATAGGGAGGGAGGGAGGGAGGGAGGGAAGGGAAGGACAGATGTTAGTTAGTTTATGCGACTGAGACATGACTGGATCCAAAGCTCAAACACGAACTTCAGTATCCTCTCTGTAGTTTCTTTCGTCTCAAACACAATTGTCCCACAGCTGCCAGCAGTTATAGGCTGTTGTGGATTCCTTTAAAGATTTTATTTTATTTTTCAAATTTTTATTTGAGGTTTTTTTTTTGGGGGGGGGGCTGTAGGGTGGAGATGGAAGAGTTGAGACTGAGTCTCAAACTGCAAACTGCCAGCAACATTCCTGTTTAGGCTTCCGAAATAGTGTTGCGCTGACTTTGGCTTTTGAAGAATGAAAACCCCTCCCTTCCAGCCGGAAGAAAGCAGCAGAAAGGATTATGATTGGTCTTCTGGAGCCACATGCCCACCTTTAAACCAGCTAATTGGTCTGGTTGCCAGGGTCCCGCCCCTCCTGTGATCGAGTTGTGATCCTATGATTGTCAGCCTCTAAAGCAAAGGGGATTGTCAGCCTGTAAAGCAAAGGGAAGCTCTTTCCAGGACTTAAAAGTCAATATAAGAAAAGGAGAAGCTGGACAGTGGTGGGGCACGCCTTTTATCCCAGCACTCAACAAGCAGAGCAAGGCGGATCTCTGAGAGTTCGAGGCCAGCCTCGTCTACACAGCGAGTTTCAGGACAGCCAGGGCTACACAGAGGAACCAAAAGTAGAAAAGAAGGATTGGCCTCTAGTTGGATTCTAGGTAATTATGGTTCTCGATGCTCAGAGATATAAGGAAGAACACGTTGTTTAAAACCCTGATTCTTTACATCCGGAGAACTTTGTGTAAAAGAGAGACTTTCATTGCCCATCTTAGAGCTATTGAAACGGTCTGAAGGGTGAGGCCTAGAGGCCTGTGTTTTTCCCAAGTTCTGTGAGTGAGAGGTTTAAGAACAAATATAGCTAAAGTCCTGGGTCGATTCAGTTGTGCCCACAACTAGCTGCCTGACCCATGCAATCACTATTATTTTGAGCCAACCCAGCCCTGGTAATTTGCAGTGGGGTGGGAATTTAAGAGACAACCAGCGAACTGCAGAATGTACACCCTGCCACAAGGGATTTGCAGAAAGTTAAGATTTGAGACCCATTCCAGCCATAGTTCAGTAAGGAAGAGTTTTGCTACCTCTCCTCACTTCCACCCTATATGTAACCCATCACTAAGTCCCTCCTGGCTGTCAGCCTAAATGCTCGTACTTCTTAGCTCTAGCCACATGTCTCCTTGCCCATCTTGTTTCTGTCTCTTGATATTTTCAGACTCCATAGTTGATTCCACTTGCCTGTCTCTCATTTGATTTCCTCAAGGGCAGAGGAGTGGTCTTCACTGCCTGGCATAGGAAAATTGAGTGGTTCTCATGCTCTGCCTATAAAATACAAATTTGTGGTACTGGTGGTACAGATGTGTAATCCCAGCTACTTGGGAAGCTGAGGTATATGGACTCCAAGTTCAAGGTCTACCTGGATGACTTTGAGTGCTGGGGAAGTCTATAAAAACTGTCTCAAAATAAATGCATTCTTAAAAATGGTCCAGGGAGCTGGAGAGGTGGCTCAATGATTAAGAGTACTTGCTGCTCTTGCATAGGACCCAGGTTTAGTTCCCAGAACCCACATGGTGGCTTGTAAGCATCTGTAACTCTAGTTATGATCCCCTCTTTTGAACTTCTCAGCCCCAGGCATGCACATGGTACACATACATACATGCCAGCAAAATACTCATGCACATCATGCACACACAATTAAAAATAGATAAATCTTTGTGGGGAGGGGGGAGAACGGCCAGAATATAACTTAAAGAGAGAGTGCTTGCATGGGATGCTAACAACCCTCATTTCCATCTCCATATCACAAAAACAAATAAATTAGAAATGTCTTTGAACCTGTCCATGAGCCACCCCTCAGATACATGTTCACCCTTACCCCTGCCTCAACGCTCCTCTGATCTACAATCATTAAGGCATCTCTAATTTCTCTGAAATGCCAGGCATGTTCTATCCTTGATCTCTAATCTGAATTCCCCATCTGTCTTCATCCTCCCTGCCTTATTTCCAGTGGTACCTCTTCACAGAAGGTCTCTCGCATCTTGCCTGGTACCCCTTCTCCACTTACACCCTGCTCCCGATGCTAGTGAATAATGACCCAGTATGTCACCCTTCTCATTTGCCAGAATCTTCATTTGTCGTCTTATTAGCTGTACCCTTCCCCCATGAGGTGATCGCACACATGCGCACACGTGACTTTACATGTCAGGATACTGAGAGCAAGAGTCAGCGGGTAGCTTTCTCAACTTCATCTAAACAGGGTCGTTTGTTAGCAGGGATAGCCGGCTAGGGTCTTTCTCGTTGCCACTCAGCGTCTGCACTTCCTGCTGCCTCTCTTCAACCCCACTCTATTGAAATTACCTTCTTCCCTCTCTTGCTTCCCCATTGGAACCGAGGCTTAATGGAGCTGGCTACATGACCTGATTACCTCCCATCACATGAATGACTTGCTCTCATGCTGTGACATCTCCAGTGTTTACCAAGACAGGACATACAGTTAAATAAGTGTACTCTACAACCATGACCCGAAGAGCTGGCACATTATCTACTCAACACAATTTTATCTGCCCTCCTCTTAAAGGTTGAACCATGTGACATGCAACTGGGACAGTCTTGGCCTCAGTTTTTCAAGTGAATCTTCTAGAGAAGTAGCCGTTTTCCTGGGCTGGGGATATGACACAGCATTCATGAAGCTGACATACAGCGCTCCAGAGATCTCTCTACTTATTTGTAGCACGATTGTTTTAAGGTATTGGGTATTCTAGGAGATAAGATCTGTTCCCTTACTTTTCTGAAATCCCAAACAATCCCCGAAACCATAAGCAATTAGCACTGAAATGGGTCTTCCAAACTGATCCAGACTCTGGCTCTGTACAGATCTTGTCTTCATATTCAAGAACTCACCAGTCAATGGATTATGCACAAATGCTTCAGTGTGGAATAGCCACACTCCAACACTTAGCAGGCAAGGCATACACTGAACAAGTATTTACACAAATAATTAACCAGATTATTTTCAGAACACAAAGTAATGGGACAAGGACAAGGCATGGCATATCAAGTTGCAATAGGACTAAGCTCCTCCCCTTGTATTAAGGCTGGGCAAGGCAACCCAGTATGAGGAATAGGTTCCCAAAAGCCAGCCAAAGTGTTAGAGACAGGTCCTGCTCCCATTGTTAGGAGTCCCACAAGTAGACCGAGCTACACAACTGTCACACATATGTAAAGGGGCTAGGTCGTCCCATGCAGGCTCCCTGGTTGTCAGTTCAGATTCTGTAAACTAACAGAACATCTGATAGCCTCGAGGTTCAAGGAAAGTGTTCAGCCAAGATATGGAGGATGGTTGTAAATCAAGCATGCTAAATATCTTGAGGCCCTGCTGTGAGAGAGTGAAACTTTCTAGGGGACCAGAAAGCAAGCAAGGATGTAAGGAGTAGGAAGAACAAAGGGAATTCTACCTTTGAATGAGACACAGAGTGATCCCAAACCTTGCAGGGACTTGGACCATTGTTGAAAAATGAACTGCAGAGCGGGAACATTCACATCACTCCCCTGGAGTCTTCTGGGCCAGGCAGTTATGCTGGCAGCCTACCCACAGTCATGGGTGTGATGCAGTGGGAAACCAAGACACTGAAAGCCAAGACACTGTGTTGCCTGTGTTACTGTCTCCTTCCCCAGACCCCAGTGCCCTATCTGTAACCAGGGTCAGAAAGTACAGATAAGCCAATCATAAATACTGTGGGGGATATAACCATGAAAACAGAAATACTAGCCCTGACATTTGCAGTGTTTTTTAGTGCAATGCTAAGCACTTCACATGGATTTTCTTACCAATTCTTTTTTTTTTTTTTTTTTGAGACACAGTCTTTTTATGTAGTCCTCCTGACTGTGTTAGAACTCACTATGTTGACTGGGTTGATCTTGAACTTACAGGTCCTCCTGCATCCCAAGTGCTGAGATTATAGGCATGCACCACCATTCCTGGCTTCTCACCAATTCTTTTTTTTTTATTATTAAATTTATTTACTTATTTTACATCCTGAATGTAATTTCCCCTCCCTCCTCTCCTCCCATACCCTCCCTTTACCACCCTTCTGCTTTCCACCCCCAATCCACTCCTCTTCTATTTGCATTTAGAAAGGGGCAGGCTTCCCATGGGTATCAACAAAGCATGGCATATCAAGTTGCTGTGGGACTAAGCTCCTCCCCTTGTATTAAGGCTGGGCAAGGCAACCCAGGATGAGGAATAGGTTCCCAAAAGCCAACCAAAGTGTTAGGGACAGCCCCTGTTCCCACTGTTAGCAGTCCCACAAGTAGACGAAGCTTGTCACTTATATGCACACTGTCACTTATATGCAGGGGACCTAGGTCAGTCCCATGCAGGCTCCCTGGTTGTCAGTTCAGTCTCTGTGAGCTCCTATGAGCCCAGGTTAGTTGCTTCTGTCTCACCAATCTTTATGACAACATTTGAACAGTTGTGCCCAGTTAACAAATGAGAAAGATTCAGAGGAGTGAAACAATTTGCCACAGCACTTGGGGCAAAGAAAAGAAAGAATGAAATTCAAGCCCAGATCTGCTCTACCCACTCCCACCTGCCATCTCACACTGACGAGATTCTTGACAAAATCGTGACAGCTTGTACCAGCCTAACCTTCTCTTTGTTTGTTTGTTTGTTTGTTTGTTTGTTTGTTTGTTTTGAGACAGTGATTCTCTGTATAATGCTAGCTGTCCTGAACTCACTCTGTAGACCAAGCTGGCCTCAAACTCAGAGATCTACCTGCCTTTGCCTCCCAAGGGCTACAGCCTAGCATCCTGGAAAGCCACTTTCTCACTGAAAATCCTCATGCACAAGTCTCCCTCCCAAGCCACATTTCCACCATCAGCCTGGAATCTGTCACAGGATGTGTCCATATTGTCCATATTGGTGTTGGGAACTTTGCCACCAGCATGGCACCTTAGAGAGAGATTTGTCCTCTGTGGGTGGCAGGTCTGGAAAGCCAAACACATCGAAGTGGGAGCTCCTGTGAGACAAGGGCTGTCTGGTTGGCAAAGCAATGGATTTATCTTATAGATGAAAGAAGGCAGACAGGGTATGGGCCGTGCACGGGGCACACATCTCCAGAGCAGACTGGGACTGTACTTGTGTCCCTCAGGTACACTTGATGTAGCACTCGTGATGGCCTACCAGCTCTCTGTCCTCTTCTTTGATGAGGCTTCCATCTTCTTGTGGCTTTCTCCCCCTTTTCCATCCTTTTTGTTTTGTTTTATTTATTTCTGTTTTCTTTTTCTTATTTTCCTCCCTTTCTTCTTTCCTTCCTTCCATCTTCCTTCCTTTCTTTCTCTCTCCCTCTTTTTCTTTCTTTCTTTCTTTCTTTCTTTCTTTCTTTCTTTCTTTCTTTCTTTCTTTCTTTCTTTCTCTCTTTCTTTTTTTAACAGAGACTCTTGTATCTCAGGCTATTCTCAAATTGTCTGCATAGTCGAGGATAACCTTGAACTCCTGCTTTTCCTACCTTCATCTCCTGAGTACTAGGATTACAGGTCAGTGCTGGCATTATAGGCATGCACAACCACACCCAACCTTTCCTGCAGTCCTGAACTTTGAGCATGCTTGCAAGCACCCTACCAGCTGAGCTCTGTGCAGCTCAGCTCCTTTTGGCATTTTCTCTTGCCAAAGTGGGAGTGGGCTGGACCAGCCTGAGAAAGCACCATGCCCTCCTTTAGCCGGGAGTTGTCCAGCAGACAACAAACTGACTTGAATCTTCACTAGGGTGACCGGGTGCTGAAGATGCCCCTCAGTGATAAAGTCTGTGCTTAGCAAGTCCTAGGTCCTGGATTCAAACCTCAACACACAAAAAAGCAAAAGCACCGCAAGACAAAGACACACCTCCCTGGGGTGAGCCACGGACAGAACCCAACAGTCCAAACACACCCTTTCTGATGGATCCCTGGAGACGCCAAATTGTGTAGCTCTCTTAACACCTGGCAATGCCCATTCCAAGCCTGTTCCTCCCTAACTCCCCTGACTCCACAGTTCTGGAAATCACTAGTGCCTTTAAACAAATTTCTTCCAGTACTGAATGAACCAGGGGGACTGTCTGTTCACTCCAACTAAAAAGGCCTGAAGGAGGCAGAACGTTCCTCGCATTTCTTTTTTTTTTTTTAATTTATTTATTTTTATTTTATGTGCATTGGCATTTTGCCTGCATATATGTCTGTGTGAGGGTGTCAGATCTTGGAGTGATAGTCAGTTGTTAGTTGCCATGTGGGTGCTGGGAATTGAACCTGGGTCCTCTGGAAGAGCAGCTGGTGCTCTTAACCACTGAGCCATCTCTCCAACCACCCTCCCCCCCCCCCCCCATTTTCACTGCAGTGTCTCGCTGTCTTGCTCCAGGACAAGACAAATGTTTTGAGAGAGGCAGGAATAGGAAAGGTCATGGCACAGCACTGCATACGGGTTCCTGGTCCAAGGCTTGTTTTCAGCCAGTGTTGTTCCTCAGCTTGCACAGTTTGTTCTTGCACTATCTTCAGTTAGTGTGTCCTGAAGGTCCTCCCACAGTCACAACTGATGGTGGGTGGTCTGGCCTGGGTAGTATCTTGACTTCTACTGCAGAGTTTCTACTCCCACTGTCTAGAGGTTTACTTCAAACCCAAATAAGCTTTGAACAGTTGAAACACAAATTCTTAGAGCCTTTTAGACTACTGCTTGAGAAATCTGTATTTTGTGGCCAATGTTGTTCTAAGGTACTTTTTTGTTGGTTTGTTTGGTTTCGGGGGGGTTGGGGGAGTTTGTATGAATCATCATCATCTTAGTATTTCTATGGATTGCACAATATGATTCGTTTAATTGCATTCACAAGAAAAAATGGTCTTCAGAAATAGAGTGGTTGCTCATCAAATGCCAAGGTCACATTGCTAATGACCTCATACAATCCCAGCGTTGGCTGACACCAGAGACCTGCTTTCAGATCCCTAGCCTGCACTGCCTGGAAATGTCTCAGTGACACCCAATTCGGATGGTTCTGAAATAACAGAACACCCGGGAAACGGGAAGGCTGAAAAGCAGATCTTCCAGGGAAATTATTTTTTGAAATATATAGTTAACATGTTATGATTTCAACTCTAAAAAGTAACAAGTCAAAAACCGCCTCACCTATTTTTACTACAAACCAGGACACCTTTTAAAGTGAAAGAGGTCATTTTAAACATCTAGGTCTTCAACTTCCTAGATAAATGAGGATATAGGTTCACCATTTCATGGGGGAAAGGACACAGGCTCAGGAATACACAAACCTCAGGGCAAGCATTTGCAAGGTACCGAGACCCTAATAATAGTAACAACGGGACCCAAGGAGACTTTTTCTGACAAGCCTATGTCCTTCCAAATCTTTCAAAACCTTACCAAAGTTCATTTATGCCACTACTAAGCCACCTTTTGAGTAACCTTGGTCTCTTTTACATCTGCTAAGTTGGTTTTTTGTTTGTTTTGATTTGTTAGTTTGTTTGTGAGATAGGCATCTCCTGTCTTCCAGGTTGGCCTTGAACTCTCTTTGCACATACAGATCCTCCTTCCTCTACTTCCCAAGTGCTGAGATTACAGGCTGGGCCACTGTTCCTGGCTTCCCTAAGTCTTCTGACAGAGGGTTGTACTGCTCTTTCATAATTTTCTCTTAGATCCAAACTTCATCTGCCTCTGTATAAATGGGGACTTCACCTCAGTTCCCACAGATCCCTGGCGGATTAGGACACCGTTCAGCTGTGCACATGCCACCATAAGCACAGTGCCATGAAGTAAGGAGTGCCTGGTTCCATCTTCCCTTTAAGATGCTATGTTAATTTCCTAGTATCCTTTCTCTCCTTAGCACATTACCACCTTTTGCTGACTTATACCAACAGTGTTTTGTTCATATAGTTCTAGAGAGCAGAAATCTAGAATAAAGGTATCAGTTCCAAGGGAGGGTCCTTCCGCCTCCTGTGGCTTCAGCAGGATGCCAGCAATCCTCTGTTCTCCTTGCCTAGTGGCTATAGCACTGAATTCCCTGCTGCCTTGTCCACATCACCTTCTTCCCAGTCTGTGTATGGTCCTACAAGAATAGCCTCTCTTTTTATGTTTAATGTTTGTGTGTGTGTGTGTGTGTGTGTGTGTGTGTGTGTGTGTGTAGGTTATCATCTGTGCATGCATTGCATGTTGTGTGTGTTCGTGCACATGGAGACCAGAGGACAAGCTCAGGCATCATCCTCAGGAATGTCATCTACGTCCTTGGAGACAGGATTCCTCATTGGCTTAGAGCTCACCAATTAGGATATAATGGCACACTAGACAGTTCCATGGATCTTCCTGGTTGTGCCTTCCAGCGCTGAGTGAGAAACTGACGACAACACACCCAACATTTTTATAAGTCTTGGGCATAAGGTTCAAGTCCTTATGGTGTGAAGCTTCAAGCACTTTACACACTGACTTGAGCCATTGCCCCAGCTAAGACCCCTCTTTTACTGCAAACTTGGGATCATCAGATTTAGGACCCACCCTCATCTAGCATGACCTCATTTTAACAAATTCTGTCTGCAGAAATGTGGTTTCTAACAACATAGTATTCTGAAGTTCCTGGTAGACTTGATTTGGGGAGGACAAGTCCATCCTGTGCAGATAGAAGAGCCTCTGGGGCTTAAGTTGAAACTTAGAACAACTCTATGATCAACCTCTAATGGGGAAGTACAAATAGTAGGTGCTCAGTAATCCAGATTGGAAGCTATGAATGCACACACACACACACACACACACACACACACACACACACACACCTGTAATCCCCACATTTAGGAGCTGGAGGCAGGAGGATTGCTGGGAGTTCAAGGTCAGCCTGAATTACATGGTGAGTCCCAGGCCAGTGGGGACTTTGTAACAAGACCCTGGCTCCAAAACAAATCATCATCATCATCACCACCACCACCACCACCACCACCATCATCACCATCACCATCCTCATCATCTAGGTTAGACTTCTTCATGAGGGTAAAGGAACTCAGATTGTTGGAAGAAGTTTCCTTCCTGCTTGAGGTCCTTTGCACATCAAACCACACCCAAGCCCCCTTCCTTCCCTTTTTGACTTTGCTTTCTCTTCCCACTCTCTACCCACCAATACCTCCTCTTCTCTTTGGCTCCTCCTAGTAGCCACGAATGTCAGGGCTTGACAGCAGCTCAGATCCCATGCTCTCCACTCCATCTCTCTCTCACTTTCCCTGAATGTGTGTGTGTACATCCCACCAGCTGGGAGCACTCTGTTTTTCAACTCTCCTCATCTCATCTCTCTGGTCTCCAGAAAGCTGAACTAAATCTGCAACCCTTAGTTAAATATCTTAGCCACATACACTTCAGACTGTGTTCTCCACAAGTCGCAAGTGAAAAGGTTCCTCCTCTCAGCTCACTCCTGAGTCTTCCTCTTTTTTGGCTTTTGGATGTCAGCTTACTGCTAATGAAAAATTGACTGCCACCAGATAGGCTTCTCCTATGTGCCAGGCGTCTGTGCGCCGTACATGTCTCATGCAAATGTCACCCACTCTTTCTAGGATGCTCTTCATGGTTTGTCAGAGGTCATGAAGCTAATCCAAGGTGGAGTCAGAGATCAAAGCTGGGTCCATCAGACTCCAGCATACATTTCCTTTACTCTGCCACAGGGTTAGGAAAATGACTCTTGGGGAGTTTTGATTCTTCGACAGACTCCCTGGTTAGGCTTTCCCCAAATACACAAGGCCTTTGGGTATGTTCTGCTATTTTCTCTTCTTCTTTTAAAAAGGCTATTTTAAATTTTATTCTGTGACAGGATTTTACTGTAACTCATATGCTGGCTGTGAACTCAGGGTAATTCTCCTGTCTGAGCCTCCCAAATGCTGGAATTACTGGGGTAGGCCACCCCACTTGGCTTGCTCTGCTATTTCCTTTAAGCTCAATAGACCCCTTTCCTGAATTCCCCCTGAAATCACTGGGATGGGAATGTGTAGGGACTGCTGATAAAGAGGAAGGTACCGTCACCCTGCCAATCATTTGTAAGATCACTTTGGAGTGTTTTTTTTTTTTTAATCGTAGTTGCTTTGAATTTCTAGATGCGATCATTGAAGTCTGAAAATATAAACTATTCAAAATTGAAAACTACTCTTCATTGGCACATTTCCATGAAGCTTGATTCAGCATGTTCTGCATGCTGAGGACAAGCTGCAAAATACCCTCAAAGCAGAGACACAAAATAGCCTCACACACTGGACCCCCCCCCCCCCAACTCATGGCAAGCTTCTTGAACTTTCATGAACAAACCTGTTCCTTTCTGCCTCTTTGTACCTGCTGCTATCTCTGCCAGGCACCTCTTAAATGCAACTATTGGCCTGTTCACACATTCTCCAAAATATCACAGCATCAAGGAAAGTACTCTATCCTCCTCTGTCCTGGGGGGCGGGGGGGGGGGGGGGCATGTGAACCCTAAAGCAGCCCTGGATAGCTCACATAAAAGCAGGGGAGGGGAGGATGTTAAAACCTGGGCCTGGCCCCAAATCGACTAGGTCAAATTCTCTAGGGTGGAGCCTGGGAAAGGCTCATCTTAACAAGTTCCCTCGGTGCTTGGGAAGATCCTGGGCCGAGCTTCCCAGAATTGAGTCATCACTTCATCTTCACAACTTTTATCCTGCGCTTGAAGCCAAGTGAGCAAATACTTCAGGGATGCTTACTCTGTGCTCAGCCCTTCATGCGTGACACACAGTCAGCTCACGCAACGGTTACTGTAACTCAAACAATGTGGAGACTTTTCCTATCACTATGTTGTTAAAAGGGAAACTGAGGCATGGAAAGATTAAGAAACTGGTCCAGGCCAGGTGGTGGTGGTGGTGCACACTTTTAATCCCAGCACTCGGGAGGCAGAGGCAAGGTGGATCTCTGTGAGTTCGAGACCAGCCTGGTCTACAAAGTGAGTTCCAGGACAGGCTCCAAAGCTATGCAGAGAAACCAGAAAGAAAGAAAGAAAGAAAGAAAGAAAGAAAGAAAGAAAGAAAGA
>CABHPQ010159675.1:0-22099 GCA_902168405.1 Peromyscus aztecus
ATTCAATGCAATCCCCATCAAAATACCAACACAATTCTTCACAGACCCCACTTTGCCAAGATAAGGTAGGTTGCTCTCCCCAAATTCCTACCCCACAGGAAAGTCTGTCAGATCTTCTGGACTTGGCAGCTGAAGACTGGTAATGCCATTGGGACTCTGTCCCCTAATGACCGTGGAGAAACCTGGGACTGCCTGGATAGCGGGAAAGCTGTCTCACTTCTTACTTATCCTTCTCAGATGTGATGGCGTTTGATGACTAGGGTACATATAAACTGATAGAGCACTGACTATCAGTTTTCAGAAGTTCTTAAATTCCTGTGGATTTCACTGGTCCCAGCTTTTAGAGACAGGTTAGCATTAGAGAGAGTATGGAAGCCTGCAGGGATATTCAACTCTGTTCCTCCCTCACTCCTTAGTCTCCCTCCCTCAGGCCTCCTTCACTAACTTACCCACTTCCATTCAGTAAATTTCCTCTGGTTGTCCTCTTAAGTATAGACTTAAAGTTGTGTTTCATTGGGCTGAAACCAGGCCCTAGGAAAAATTTTCATACTTTTTAACCCGAAGCCATAGCCTTTTGCTATGACACCAAGATATGAATCTGTTCCAGTTGTTTTACAGACACCTGCAGCTTCCTGGGGAAAGAGTTGTGCTACTGTATCGAGAAATCTGGCCTAGTGGATCAGTCCCTAGACAGGTCCATCCCTCCTGCCAGACTTGTGCCGAGGCCAACTCACAGGGAGCCCATCAGATATGCCAGCTCCGGGTTTTGGTTTTTCGAGACAGGGTTTCTCTGTGAAGCCCTGGCTGTCCTGGAACTCACTCTGTAAACCAGGCTGGCCTCAAACTCAGAGATCCACCTGTCTCTGCCTCTGCAGTGCTGGGATTCCACCAGGTTTCCCTTCCCCCCACTCCCAACTTTTTACCAGGAGTTTGTCTTAGACAACATATAGTTTAGGTCTCATTTTGTGAGCCACCTGACAACTTCTGTCTTTTAATTGCTGTATTTAGATAATACAGTTTAACATCTACTTTAAATTAATTGTGTTTGCACTTTGCTGCTTTTCTCCTCTTTTTCATCCCTTTCTGGTTTTAGCTGAACATTGTATATAATTCTTGTTTCTTTCCTCCTACAGAATACCAAAATTTTACAGCTTAAAATTTTTTAGTGATAACCATGGTGACCTAGGGCTACAATCTCGGCATGGGAGGCAAGAGGCAGATCAGTTAGAATTCTAGACTAGCTAGGGTTGCACTGTGAACCCCTGTTTCTACCCTCCCACCACTCCACCCAAGAACAAAGAAGCCAGGCATGATGGGAGGCAGAGGGGGGGGAACACCTTTGTGAATTCAAGACCAGCCTAATCTACTTAGTGAGTTCTATGCCAACCAGGGCTACAAAGTGAGACAGTGTCTCAAAAAAAAAAAAAAAAAAAAAAAAAACAAGCACTTGCTTTGGTAGCATATGTACTAAAACTGGAACAAAACAGAGAAGTTGGGCATAGCCCTTAAGTAAAGATTGCTGGGAATCTCCACTCTGGTCTCACTCCTCCCATTCCAGACCCTGCCCCTCAGAAAGCCCACCAAGGGTCAGCTCCTCCCACAAGGGCTGCTCAAGACCACAGGGTATTTAAGACCTGGTTGCCAGACCTGCCATGAGATTACTCTCCTGCCTTTATTAAATCTGGTCTTACTAAATTAATTTGGTTTGATTTGGCTTATTGTATTGGTAGAGGATACCCAATAATTAGGGATCCAATACTTACAAAGATGACATACAAATTTGCAACAGGTTCCATAATTCTTTAAAGTAATTATTCTAAATTTTAAAAATTTACAAATATCCTTTACAATTAATTTTAGCTTGGAAAAATAATGAATTTCATTAAAACATTTTCCCTTTACAGTTTTTCCTTATTATTTTAAATTATATGCATAAGATGTATGTGCACGAGTGCTGATGCCCTTAAAGGCCAGAGACATTGGATCCACTGAAACTAGAGTTAAAGGCAGTGGTGACCCACCTTACTTACATAGGTGCCAGGATGCCAACTTGGTCCTCTACAAGAGTAGTATGCACCCTTAACCACGATAACTTGGAACAGTTATGTAACAGATGAATTGCCAATAAGAAAAGTAAAGGGAAGTATTTTAAGGCATGGCTTCTTGACTATGTTTGTTTCTTAATGCACATTCAGGTTTCTGGTATACACCATGTTCCTTTTCCCTGAGGAACTTAGCACTTAGGTAAGAGGGGCTACATATATGTACTTTCCTTCGCTAAGTTAGATATGAAGGAACTCTGGCTGGCTCGAGTGTGGGGAGCGTGGCTCTGGCAGGCCTTGCTATTCTTATCCATTCCCTCTGTCTTGCTAAAAAATGTTAGATTACATTCCTAAAACTAGTCATCAAGACCTATTCCCTTATTTTACCACTTCATCCTGAGGCTGACTAACAAGATCCAGCTATCAAAGTATTGAAGTCCAGCAATCAAGAGCCCCCTTTGGCTCACCTAATTAACAGACCCAATCAAAATGTGCATCCTACCCCATTCTAACACAGAGCTCCCCTTTTCTTCTCTTTAAAAATTATGCCTGCAAGGTCATTTGCTGCTGTTTTTCTGCCTGAATCAGAAAGCAGTCACTGTAACTTTTCATCCCAGATTAATAAAGAATCTCTCTGTGAAAACAGGTGTTTGGGTGTGGTTTGTGCCTAATCCAGGTTCCCAGAGAAAACCCCTGCTGTGCAGGGTTGTGGGGGAGGCTCCATCAAGATAAAATTCTGGTAAAGTTTTTGCCCTGTTGTTATAAAGAATACTTAAGTATGTTTTAAAATGCTCTTTAGTTCTTTCCTTGTAGCAATATAGTGTTTCTTACCTTCTCAAAATGAGAAGCCAGTCAAATTCCTGAATCTAAAAAAATACCTAAAATCCCTAGAAGTTCCTCAGTTTTGTGTCACCCACACTCAGCATTAAGTAATTCAAAATCGCCATTGATAGTTAAATAAGATCGCTTATTTAACCTTAAGGAACTTACAGACAAGCCTAATGAAATAAGTTCCACCCCCTGGATCTACATGACAGAAGATGTGAGAGCCAAAGGTACATTTTAAGTTTTAATTACTATGCTTAAGAGATCCATGAAACAAAAATGCCTCTGATCTGCAAGCCCCTTGCCCAAAGACATATAGTTCCTGAAATGCTGGAGACTATTGTTTATGGGAGATAACATGGCACATTTTTCACTCCCCTAAACAAGTTTATTTAACCCATATGCACCAGGTGTGCTTGATCACATGTGGACGGGGGTTCCACAGGCTGGAGGTACTTCAGAATATATGCTTGCCCCTGACTGGACTTGATGGGAAACACTTAAGCCAATGACTACAAAACTTGATTCGGGGCCTGCTGTGGGATGTTCTGTATGTTAAATGTGTTGCTCTGATTAGTTAATAAAACACTGATTGGCCAGTAGCCAGGCAGGAAGTATAGGCGGGACAAGGAGAGAGGAGAATTCTAGGAAGTGCAAGGCTGAGTCAGAGAGACGCTGCCAGCCACCGCCATGACAAGCGAGATATAAGGTACCGGTAAGCCACGAGCTACGTGGCAACTTATAGATTAATAGAAATGGGTTAATTTAAGATATAAGAACAGCTAGCAAGAAGCCTGAGCCATTAGGCCAAACAGTTTAAGTAATATAAGTCTATGTGTTTACTTGGTTGGGACTGAGCAGCTATGGGACTAGTGGGTGAGAGAGATTTGTCCTGACTGTGGGCCAGGCAAGACCAGGAAATCTCTAGCAACAGGGGCCATTTTCTGGAAACCCAGAGATAGATCTGGCAGGAGCCTATACACCTGACCAGTATTTAATTAAAGCTTGCTGCAAATTTGGCTTTAAATTGTGGCGGTGATCTTATTCTCAATTGGTGATATTAACAAAGGAAAGAACAGATCCCACAAATTATCCTTTTACGTTCACATGTGCTCTGTGGTGTATACACACACACTAAATAGACAGATAGATAAGTAGATAAACAAATAAATAAATAAATAAATGTGAATTTAACAATAACAAAATTAGCATTATGGTGCTTCTGCCCGTTTATGGCTCTAGCAGCAGCGGCTCCAGGTAAACTGACCTTCTTAGGGACTGTTGGTGTTTGTGTCTGTCCAGATTCAGGTAGCAGTTTACTCTGTGATCGTATTCTGTGGTGGTTCCAAGAAAAATCATTAGCCATTGATTTTCAGTCACTCCAGCTTTTTATCTTGTAAAGATGTAGCAACTTTCCCAGTAGTGGTGGCACTCTTCTTTAATCTCAGCACTTGGGAGGCAGAGGCATATATATCTCTCTGAGTTCAAGGCCAGTCTGGCACACAAATTGAGTTCCAGAACGGCCAGAGCTACACAGAGGAACCCTGTCTCAAAAAACTAATCAACATCAAAAAAGATGTAGCAACCTTAAAGCTCTTTGCATCAGAATTGAAGCCACTGACAATGTTTTCAAGTTAAAGACACACACACACACACACACACACTAATCGTCCCTCAGAATAAATTTTATGGTACTAATATATTTTAATTTAGAAAAGTTAATTGTTGGAACAGGATGTGTGCTTAACCTGAGTAAGGCTGAGTTTGAGTTCAATTTCCAGTCTCTTCTCACCCCCCAAAAAGTTTGATATAATATGTAAATTTTTCTCTATATCTGTGTCTGACTCTATAGATAGACATCTGTATGTGTGTGTTTGGATAGATATATAAATCTGTGATGTTCATGTATAGACATGTGTGTATATATTTGTGCTTGTATATGGCTTAATGAAGGAGATGTGATCTGAGAAGTGAGTCCTTAGCAATGCCATAACTACTCACACATCAAAGTGTACTTAAGCAAACCTAACTAGATAGTGTAGTCTACTGTACACCTAGTCTCTATGGGCTGGAATCAGTGGAACAGTGTTTGCCTTAGATTGGTTCTGAGTTCCATCCCCAGCACTGAAAAAAATAAAATGTAGGTGTTGAGGATATGGCACAGTTGGTGCTTTCTGCACAAGCATGGGCACCTGAGCTCAAGTTCCCAGCACCCACTTTTTTTGTGGCTGATGATGAAGGAAATGCTGACAATTGGTGAGATCAGCATCAACAGATACAATGCAGAACTGAATTCATTAAGGAAGCATGCTTAGAACTGTAGGGACTGTAGGCTCCTGTCTTAGTTAGGGTCTCTATTGCTGTGAAGAGAAACCACAACCATGGCAACTCTCATAAAAGGAAAACATTTAATTGGGGTGGCTTACATTTTCAGAGGTTCAGTCCATTGTCATCATGATGTGGAGCATGTCAGAAAGCAGGCAGACATGGTGCTGGAGCTGAGAGTTCTTACTTATATCTGAATTCAGAGGCAATAGGAAGTGGTCTGAGTCACTGGGTGTGGTTTGAGCATATATAAGACCTCAAAGCCTGCCTCCACAGTGACATACTTCCTCCAAGACCACACCTACTCAAGCAAAGCCACACCTCCTAATAGTACCACTAAATTTGGGGGCCATTTTCTTTCAAACCACCACAGCTCCCTTCCCTTCACTTTCATCATTTCTTCCTTTGGCAAATATTTGTAGGGCACATCAAAGTACTTTAGGCTCTGCTACAAGTGCTTCTGCCTGCAAACAGCTCTCTAAAGGATAGGCAGATTGTAACATGAATCTTAAAAGGTCTTATTAAAAAAAAAAAAAAAAAAAAACAAAAACCCAGAGCTGGATATTGAGGTGAAAACTGAAAGATCAGAGAAACAGAACAAGCCAGCCATGTTCTTACCTCTACAAAATCCTCAGCCTCGAGAGAGAGTGTTCCTGTTTCCTCATGCCTTATATACCTTTCTCTGCCCTGCAGTCTCTTCCTGGGATTAAAAGCGTGTGTGCTTCCCAGTACTGAGATTAAAGGTGTGTCCCACCACTGCCTGGCTCTGTTTCCAGTGTGGCCTTGAACTCAGAGATCCAGATGGATCTCTGCCTCCCAAGTGATAGGATTAAGGGTGTGTGCCACCACTGTCTGGCCCCTATGTCTAATCTAGTGGCTGGTTCTGTCCTCTGATCCTCATGCAAGTTTATTATAAGAGGTAGATTATTGAATCTACTCTTAAGCAGATAGCTAGGGAAGACATGCCCCCTCCAAAGAGAAGTTCATACCAGCTGAAGAAAGTCAAACTGACCTCAGAGACCCAGCCCCAAGTGGGTGAGGAGCTAGGGACTACAACTCTGCCTTCCAGAAAAACACACACAGCACCTGTTCCATCCATAGTATGGCTCTGCTTAATAATTTAGCAGAGCTAAATTATGGAGCTTGTCAGCAGCTTTTGGTTCTTTGCCCCACAGTGCTGTGGAACAATCTTTGTACACTGTAGAATGTAAGCCCATTGAGCCACTCAAGTGTCCAGACCCCTCCCCCGAAGACCTCTAACTGCCAGGTTCCACCCAAAGAATATTCTAACTACCCTAACTGCTGGACCCTACCCCCACCCTGCAGAGCAAAAAGCCAAATCTCTGGACATGAAATCCTACCAATCTCCATCCTGGAAAGCTCCACCCTGAAAAGTTCTACCCCCTTCCCAAGAAGTTCTATATAAGCCCTCTGTCCTGTTCAGTTTGCTACTGTTTCTCACCAGAGCAGAGGCAGGCACCCTCCTGGTTTTTTCCCTCCCAATAAATCTCTTGTGTGAGGTTTGTTGTGTGGTGTGACTTTGTGGTGTTCCTTGGCTTCCAGCTGCCAGGATACATTTCCATCTGAGCTGCAATGCTTACATTTGGTACTGTGACTCAGATAGGCTCTCCTAGTGCCTTCGTTTCCCCTCACGGTCTAAGCTGCACTTGGACCCTATCCCTCATCTCCAGTCCACCCAAAACAGACTCATCTTATGGCTCACCAATTGCTCAGTACCCCCAAACACCAAAATCAATTAGTTAAGTTTTTCCTGAGTCTGAGGAAGTGACCCTTGAGTGTCCGGCACCCCTCTAGTACTCACCCTTGGAAGTGGAGGTACTCCCAGCCACGGTCTTGAAAGCTATGGCTGGCCCTCTTCATCTGACCACACACCCTCGCCCTTGGAGCTACAACCAGGTAGTTTCCTTAGGCCAAATTAGGTTATAGCATCCCTTCTTGTGCTCCCCTCTCCACAAAAGCCATCTTTTTTCAGTCCTTTCCTCTGGATAAGTCCCTCCCCTAGAGTTCAGTTTTCTCTCAATTTCTCGCCTCTATGGATGCCTGGTGCCAGGCACCTGGAGTCTCTCCACTGGCTTAGCCAGGCTAAGCTTACTACACTTGACCACTGTTGAGTTGGATGATGACCCTCTGAACGGCTTGGTCCTCATTCGTTTGGTCTTCCCTGAGTCCAGGGGACGCCCACGACTACAGGCTACAGTGACCTTTTCCTCACCTCTCTCATCCATGAAACTCAGCACTCCATACCCTCCCATTCCCCCTTGAAAACCTCCAGCCTCTCCACCTGACACTCAACCTGAAGGGCACTAAATTTATTCACTTTTGCAATCCAAAGGGCCACCTAATGTCACCTTATATTCTAATATTATTTGAGACCTTTAAAATACTGTGAGTGATCTGGGAAATGAAAAGAGATTTCCCCACTCCCTATTTCTCTGCTCCAAGCCCTGTTTGTTTTTGTCTAGTTCCCCACCCCCACACACTGTGTAAATGTTTTTAACTTACCATAGATGGATCTGTAAGTTTGTTGCAAAGTGGGAGCTTGGAGGAGACCTAGCAGGAGGGGGAGAAAGCAAAGGAGTAGACCAGCTGCAGCAGGCACATACCCTGCACACACTCTTCACTGGCTGGTGCATCTACCAGCTCCTTCCTGTAGTGTCCTCTGTCTGTGTCTAGGGTTCAAAAATTCCTACCTTAAGCCTTCTTTGTTAGCTCACTGGATAGTTTTACTGGGATTCAGAAGTCTTTTAGGGATAAGTGGCATTAGACCATTGTTTTATGCTGTCCCACTTCAATTAAAAGCTGGCTCTGGAGTTAGGGTGTGGTTCCCCCTCTTCTAGACCCAAGCATACTTGTTTAAAAGGTTTCCTCCAAAATCTCTGTCCCATATCAGGAGAACCAGAAAGGAGAGCAAAACAAAATAAAGAGACAGACTATTCCCAATGGGGACTAGTGCCACTCATCTCATATGCTTTTGGTTTTACTCTCTAAAACTTTTGCTAAGGTATAAATCTTGCCTCAAAGATCTGTAAGCATATTGGGTAAGGATACAAGTCTGAAAAATTTGTAACACAGGGGCTAATAGTTAAAAATCTATTCTTAAGTAATCTTAAAGGAATCATGTGGTATGATGCCATTTTAGGATAAGCCAACCAAGGAGGAAACAACTTCTAGCTCTGAAGCCCAAACCAAATAATTCCTCCACTATTTTCTATCACACTAGTAAACTTTCCCCTTATCAGCCTCAACCAGTAGTCCCTTCTCTTTCTATAGTTTCCCTTTCCCCCTCCTCAGAAACAGGCTGCACACCCAGTCAGGGCTGAGTATGGGGCATTAAAGCAGAGTACTCCACTATCATATGTAAGGCCTTACTATATGAAAACCAACTGTATATCCAATATATTACCCAATATTAGAACCTCACCTTGCATGATGTTTATATGACTCTTGCCAACAATCTTCTTCCAGAGGAGTGTAGGTGAGTCTGGGACCAGGCTATTGCAGTCTCTGACAAAGACCCTGAATGGGATTACAATACCCCAGGAGTCATCCTAGCTAGGAATCGATTTATAACTTGCCTCCTGGACAGTATCCACAAGGCTACCCTTAAGGTGGTAAAGGGGTCATCCAGGAAAAGCATGAAAACCCATCTTGATTCCTAGACTGCCCTGCAAAGGCCCTCTTGCAGTATCCTAATCTGGATCCTGAGACCCCAGATGGGAAACAACTCCTTATGACCTACTTCTCCCAGGATTTCCCTGATATTAGGGCCAAATGCAAATTTGGAGAGGACCCCTGACTCCACGGGCAGAAGTCTTCACTACAGCCTCAAGGTGTACCATGGGGGAGAGGAAAGAGCCCCAAAACAAAAATATCTGATGATGGCTTAGGCCTTCCCACTGACCAAAGCAAAAGCCCAGGCTCCCTGGTCTCCTAAAGCCTGAGGACCTTTGTGTCCTTGTTTCAAATGGTCAGGGGGTCTACTGGGTCTGGGCCTGTCCAAACCCTCATAAGCCACCTAGACCATGTCCAAGGTGATATCAATAATGCCATTGGGGTGTTGATTGCCCCCATGTCCCTTGCGGCATGAGGACATCGAGCCCAGATCACCCTTCATCTGACCTCCGTGGTCTGGTCACGAACAACTGAGGGGCCCAGGCTCCCTTGGCCTGACAACTGTCACCTCAAACAGGGAGCCTCAGGTAGTTATCAAAGTATCAGGTTGATTCATCACCTTCCTTCTGGACACTGCCCATTTCTTCGGTCCTGATGGAGTTCTGGGGACCCACCTCTCCTTCTCATTCTTTTACTGTTGGAGTAAGGAGACAGCCTTACCAGGCTCACCAAATCCCATCACTTAGCTGTATCTTGAAGAGTATTTCCCTTACCCATTCCTTCCTAATGGTGCCAACCTGTCCCATCCTCTTGATGGGAAAGGACCTCCTGGCCAAAGTGGGAACCTCTATTTCTTTTGCTCCCCCATCCGCTTGACTCCAGGCTTACCAGCCATTCCCTTCCTCCTTCTCCTCCAAACCACACGATCTGACACATCTCTTCCCTTACTAACCTCTCAGGTAGATCCCTAGGTATGGGACACCTAAAACCCCCCTATAGCCAAACATCACAGCCCTTATCATTCAACTACAAAACCCCACCAAATATATAACCCAGACTCAATATCTATTTTCTTTCCAAAGCCTCAGGGGACTTAAGCCTCTTGTCTCTGTCCTAAGAAAGAATCTTCTGCTCCCCACTTCTCCCTTTAATACCCCCATCCTCGAAGTTATAAAAGCTAGTGGAACCTACTGCTTGGCTCAGGATCTCCAACTTAGCAACTCAGCAAGAGTTTCCCTTCAGCCTGTAGTGCCCATGTCTTAACATTTCAAAAAGACTCAAGTTGCTGATTTCACTGTTAAGATGTGTGCAGACCATTTGTTTCTGCTGGCTTCTGCTGCCCATCATATTTGGTTCCAAATTCTTCAGCTGCTTCTTCCTCCACCTGCTCTAACCATCCATCTCTCCTCACCTACTTGGTAAATGTCCTCTCACTGGCTCCTGGAGCCTGCTACACCCTCCAAGGCCTCACCATGTGGGCAACTATTAGAACATCCCTGTTTCCTGGCCTCCTCCCCCTAGGAGCTGCCTGCTAAGCCCCCACAGCTTCCTTAAGCCCATTTGGACCTCTGTGACCTTGTCCCTACTATCTCTCAGCTCCCACTTGGAGCATATAGAAACTCCCTCCAGCAGAGTTCACTTGGCGACCCATCTCCTCTTCCTCCACGGACTCCAATTTTATTAAAGCTTCTCTCTGACCTTAGTACAATTCAAACGGCCAAAACTGGCATGCTTGATTTTCAATGATGACAATTTCTGCCACTGCACAAACAAATTATCCAAAATTCTCTTATATCTAAACTTGCTTTCTTCTCTATTTCTTTTACCTACACCTATCTGGAGTAGCTCTTACATAGGGATGTTTATCGTTCAAGAGACTCTCACCTATAGTCAACAGCCAGTCCATAATAGGGTCAGGAATTACTCTATATCAGGTTGTCAAAGGCTGATTCAGTCCCCTATAACTCCCCTATCCATCTCTCCTTCACTGGGGCTTATTACCTATATATGTTTTCTCTATTTTTGTATGATAATTCCTGTCCTGAAAAAAATCTTAAAAATGATTTATGATAGAATTTTTAAAAACAATGCTTGTTTAATAATTTATTAAACCTTCACCTTTATGTACTCATACAGGGACATACATAGGTCTGAGAATGTGAAAACTTAGTAAGCACTGAGGATAACTTAAGTTCTGAGGGTCTAAGAAAGCGTTGTCTGAGGATGTGAAAGCTGAAGTAAGTTTTGAAGGTATAAGGAAGTGTCATGTAAATGAAAGTTCTGAAAGTATAAGAAAGTGACTTAGGATAATGGAAATTGTTTCAGATTTCTTTCCCCTCTACACTATTGTTAAATCTATACTTAATGATTCAACCAGACCACTTGCACGGTGGAGTCTGGAGATTGCTCACCAGCAGGTTGCCAAAAGGAGATAGTTATCCCTGTGACACCTAAATCAACTTCTAAAACACCTATCCCCTATTCCTTCTTTCTCTATGATCAAACTAGAGATGACTGTCAACATCAGCCAGATGTAGGCTGTCCTTAGCAGTCCTATAAAAGATAAGATCCACAACTTCAGACAGATCTTCAAAAAATGTAAGAAACATCTTGATGCCTCTAACCAGTGGGTCACTGATAGTCCAATATGACACTGGATGCTGCCCTTCTCACCCCTCTTCTCCTTCTTTTCTTAATTCTGCTAGTTGCACCCTGTCTTATAAACTTCTTGTCTAGATTTCTTCAACAACAGATTCAAGAGATTTCTAACCAGACTTTTAACCAGTTACTATTACAGGGTTATCAGCCCTTAGCTACATAGACAGAGACCTGCAGCACTCGGTTACATCCTGATGATGATGATCAAGGTTACCCGAAGAACCTCGATGCCCTGATTTAGCAGGAAGTAGTCTAATGATAACATCGCCCCCTTTCCTATGACCTGTTTATCAATAATAAACAAAAAGGGGGGGCCGTAAGCCCCTTGAGCCACTTGAGTGTCCAGGCCCCTTCCCAGAAGACCTCTAACTGCCAGGTTCCACCCAAAGAATATTCTAACTACCCTAACTGCTGGACCCTACCCCCACCCTACAGAGCAAAAAGCCCAATCTCTGGACATGAAATCCTACCAATCTCCATCCTGGAAAGCTCCACCCTGAAAAGTTCTACCCCCTTCCCAAGAAGCTCTATATAAGCCCTCTGTCCTGTTCAGTTTGCTGCTGTTTCTTACTCAAGCAGAGGCAGGCACCCTCCTGGTTTTTTCCCTCCCAATAAATCTCTTGTATGAGGTTTGTTGTGTGGTGTGACTTTGTGGTATTCCTTGGCTTTCAACTTCCAGAATACCTTTTCATGTGAGCTGCAATGCTTATAATAAATATGTATTACTCTCATTGGTTAATAAAAGAGCTGACTGGCCAAATAGCTGGACAGGTAGAGGTTAGGTGAGATTTGCAGACAAAAAAGAGAACATGAAGAAGAGAGGAGTCTCAGAATCACGAGAAGATGCAGAGAGAAGCAAGATAAACTTGCTATGTTGAAAAAGGTACTTCCACATGACAGAGCATAGATAAGAAATATGGGTTAATTTAAAATGTAAGAGCTAGTTAGTAAAAAGCCCGAGCTATTGGCCAAGCATTTATAATTAATATTTAGTCTCTATGTGGTTATTTAGAAATTGACTGACAGGACAGAAAAGTCTGCCTACATCTACCCAATGGAGAATAGACCTCTTCCAAAGAAATTTACAGTCACTTTGTCCCAGACTAGCCAATCTTTGAGAGTATGATGTTCACTTTGAGCCTGTGTTATGTAACTGTCTCTTTTGAGATTGAAACATTCCATCTTGCAGGGAAGCTCCTTAAGAAGGTAAACAACCCAACAGCTTCAGGATGTCCCTGAAACTGACCAGATTCACTAGGTCCCTCCCTGCCAAAGTAAGCAATAGGAGCAGAGCTTCCAAGAAGACTCAGACAAGCTGAGCTGCAAAGAAGACTCTGAAGCTAGACCAGCTACCTGAAACAAGCAGAAACTAACCACGCTGCCTGTAAGAGGTTTAGAACAGAGTTACTTGGAAAGGATGCTCTTCAACTTATTGAGCTGCATGCAGGCTATGCAGTATGCTCAAGGTTCCAAGCTTTGTGAGCTATCACCCATGCTGGGGTGGACTTTGGTGATGCAGCTGTCTTAGAGTCATTTCTGCTTCTGTAAGTGACCTCTCACATTTTCCTGTAAGTAACCCCAATAAAACTCACTGGCTAATCAAGTTGGACTTTGGTGGTATATTCCTACTTTGGTTTGTTGTGGGATCCCTATCTGGGGTGAGTAGATGTATGTTGCATCTTTACCATAAAAGTTCGGTCACACAGCAGCCTGCGTATCAAAGCACACCAGACTGAAGGAACTGGAGCAGCAGGAAGTGGAGGACCAAGATGAAATATCAGAACCTCATAGGCAATCAGACAACTCATGAAGAGAGTTCCAGTTTGTCCTAATTAGTATATCCAGACGATAGTGCATCTATTAGACAAAAGGTCTTCAGTGAGAGGGGATTAACTGGACTATGAACTAGAGGACAATCAGCTGAGGGCAGGAAACATCTCAGCACGAAGACAGCAGAGGAAAGACTTAATGCAAAGATGGAGAAGATAAAGAGTGGGGAAATAAATGATAGACCAAAATTTCCTCAAAACTATGACACATCAAGTATCGAATGGGTCTCATGAAAACAAGCCTCTTTTCCAGTGAGATTTCAATCTAAAATCTTCCAGCAGTAGAAAATGAAAAGTCATGGTACTTAAAAAGTATCCAAAGAAAATTGATTTGGATTTCTCAACACCAAGTGTTGGTCAGCACCCAGTGGCGTCTTTAAACTCGAAAGAAGAAAATCTTAGAGCCTACAATTCTAACACTTAAGAATCCCTCTGGTGCACTCTGAGACCACAGTGGGGCATGGCAAGAGCTCCCAACAAATTAAGTCCAGCCACCACTTGACCCAGAAATCAAAAGGAAAACTAATAGAGAGGAAGGACAAGAATTTAATCAATATAACCATACTGAGAAGAGAGTGATGACTAAGCATGTCACCTCCACCTTAGAAGGGGACACTGACCTGAACACTCATACTGTCTGGGGAGGGGACAGGAAGGGAGGTATGCCTAATTAATGGGCCTTGGTCAAACTATGGTTTGGTTTATCATTATCTCAGGACCAGTCATTTGGAACCCTGATAAGGGTCATTGCTGCCTAAGCAGCAGATAAGACTGTCCACACAAATCTGTTGTTCCTGGAATTCAAAGTAATGACACAGAAGGGTGACTAAGAGCAAAGTAAGCAGATTCAAAATGGAGGCAGAGATGCCAAAGGTTTATCCTGCGTTTAGTTACTCATTAGACCTAAGTGGAAAGTCAGTGCCTTTAGCAAAGGCTGCCTCCAAGTCCTTGTTATAAACCCACACCAACCAAGCTCTGACTTCCCCTAGTGTCCTAAAATTTAATTCTAACTCTGTCCACAGAGAGCTGGTGTCAACAGACTGCCCCTATTTCAAATGCATCACAAGCCCAGATTTCTTACTTCTTACCAACTTGTTTTATATCAGGAATTCCTCAGGCTCCCACCCTCAGATGTAAAAGTGTGCAAGAGCAGCTCACAGCACTGGAAACACAGCAACACTGACAGGACATACTTCAAGGATAGCCAAACTGAAGAGATGCATAAAAGAATAGAACTTCCAGGCAGATCAGCACCTCGGTGTAGTCTTGAAGGCCCACAGTCTAGGGGTTCTATAGAGGTTCTGCTATAGAGACATGAATGATTAAATTACTGATGTTGGGTTAAGTCAACCCTTCTTGCCTCCCTGAGTGAAGAGAGACTAAAACTCCAGCCCTCCAATCCAACCCTGGCTGGTTTCTCTGACAACAAGCCCAAAAGCTGCAGTTATCAAAGAACCTAGAAGGGCCTTATTATGAATAACTGTCTACTCTATTTGTTTTTCATTTATGTCTGTAAGTGATTGAGTGAATATCTGCATGAATATCTGTGCTTCACATGTGTACAAGTGCCCATGGAAACCAGATGAGGGAGACAGATCCTCTGGAACTGGAGTTGCAGGCAGCTGTGAACTATCAAGTAGGTGCTGGAAATTGAATCCAGATCCTCCAGAAGAGCAGCGAGTGCTCTTAACCACTGAGCTATCTCCCCAGGCCCCAATAGCTGTTTCTTGCTATTTAGGAAATTCGAAGTTTTTAGGAGCTCTGTCCCAGAGTTGAAAAATAACAGATACACAGTTTCATTGTAAACTATGTCACAAATGATGTATGCTATGAAGAAAACTCAACAAGTAACAGAATGAGTGGAGTGGAAGGAAAGGGCTGTACTTTCAGCTAAGCCATTCAGCAAACACCTCTCTGGGAAGGTGCCATCCCAGCTGACATGTGGGTCAAATGAGAGCATGAGCCATGAAGAGGTGAGGCACAAGCCCTGGGAGGAAGTACTCACAGCTTGCGGGGGCAGAGAGAAAGTTAATGTATGAATATATAATGGCAGGCTGGCAAGGTGGTTCTGTAGGTAAAGGCGCTTGCCACCAAGCCTGATGACTGGAGTTTGATTCTCCAGTCCCGCATGGTGGAAGGAAAGAACCAGTTCCCAAAAAGGTATCTCCTGATTGCCACATGTAAGGCATGGCGAGTAAAAGTGTGAATGTGTGCACATGCATGGGCGCGCACACACACACACATTTTTATTTAAAAATAAATACTATAAATGCATAAATAGCATATAATTTCTTGTCTTGATAATGTAACATGATGCCATAGTAAAAGAGGAGAAACTGCATTTGAGTGTAGTCCCAGCAGAGGGAAGGCTGAGCCAGAAAGATTGTGAGTTTGAGGCCAGCCTGGCCTACAAAACAAAACAAGATTTAGAGGAGGCAAAAGAGTAAATGTGCAGTGGATAGTCAATAAATAAAAATCTAATGTTCTTACATACATATGTAAATATAATTTTTTTTTCAACTAGCATTGAACTCATGGTATTTCTCCTGTCTCAGTCTCCCATGTATGTTCACTACCATGCTTGGCTGATATTTGTAATTTAAGGAATCCATGTTTAAAGGCAAAAAGGAAAGATAAGACCCAACCAAAGCACTGAGAGATGACTCAGAATCAAGGAAGTACATTAGAGGTATAATTAATCATTTATCTTAGGAAGCAGAAAGTAAGCAATGTCCAAAGTTGATAAACTGATTGAAGGTGGACAGGCCTGACCTGTCCGTGGTTTGGTGTGACTGTCTGCTCATAAAGCAACGTAGACAGTTTGGTGTGTGTGTGTGTGTGTGTGTGTGTGTGTGTGTGTGTGTGTGTGTGGTTTTTGTTGTTTTGTTTTGTTTTGTTTTGTTTTTGTCAACTTGACCCAAGCTAGAGTTATCTGGGAAGAGAGACCCTCATTTGAGAAAGCGCCTCCATCAGAGATTGCCTATAAGCAAGTCTGTAGGCATTTTCTTGATTAATGGTTGATATGGGAGAGCCTACCCCACTGTGGGCAACACCACAACTGGACAAATAGTCCTAGTGTGAGGCAGGTGGTATAAGAAAGCAAGCTGAAGCCGGGCGGTGGTGGTGCACGCCTTTAATCCCAGCACTTGGGGGGCAGAGGCAGGTGGATCTCTGTGAGTTCAAAGCCAGCCTGGGCTACAGGGTGAGATCCAGGACAGGCTCCAAAACTACACAGAGAAACCCTGTCTCAAAAAACCAAAAAAAAAAAAGCCGAATGATCCACAGAGAGCAAGCTAACATGCAGTGTTCCCCTATGGCTTCTGCTTCA
The DNA here is from genome assembly GCA_902168405.1 of Peromyscus aztecus. NCBI lineage: Eukaryota > Metazoa > Chordata > Mammalia > Rodentia > Cricetidae > Peromyscus > Peromyscus aztecus. The sequence continues at coordinate 16,641 of CABHPQ010159675.1, forward strand.
GTTCCTGTGTCTAGATGCCTGCCTTGAGTTCCTGCTCCAACTTCCTTTCATGAGGACTGTAAGATGTAAGATGTACCAATCCCTTTCCTCCCCAGGTTGCTTTTGGTCATGGTGTTCATCACAGCAATAAAAAGCAAACTAAAACATGGAGGCTAGGAATGAGGCCTTAGAATCTGGATTTCCAATTGAGGTCAAAAGAAAACAGTGATTTTCACCAGAGCATCATAGAAGGGTACAGTCACCTCTAGGACACCACCTGAGCATCACAGATTGTCATAGAGACTTTTTTTAACCTAAGGTGGCCTCCAACTCAATAAGTAGCTGAGGATGACCTTGAGTTTATGATCCTCCTGATGACACTTTTTATTCTTTCCTGCTTTCTTTCTTCTATTTTTTTTTTTTTTGTTGTTGTTTTTACTTTTTTCAAGACAGGGTTTCCCTGTGTAGACCTGGCTGTCTGGAAACTCACTCTGTAAACTAGGCTGGCCTCAAACTCACAGAAATCCACCTGCCTCTGCCTCCCGATTGCTGGGATTAAAGGCGTGTGCCACCATGCCCAACTCTGCCTCCCTTTTCAAGTCCTGGGATCACAACCACAGGCATGTGCCACCACATAGTCAGTGCAGTGCGGCAGACTGAACCTAGAGCTTTGTGCATGTTAAGCAGGCACTTTACAAACTCAACCATGTCCCCTAGTGAGGTGAACTTCTTAGTAAAAAGAAAATACTGTTCCCAAAATCAAGAGATTAGCTGCTAAAATGAAAGTGAATACTTACTCAAAGGATGATAATGAGTTTAAAACAGAAACTAGCCAGGTATAGTAATTTATTCCTGTAATCCCAACACTTGGCAAGGTTGCCACAAATTTGAGGTTAGCCTGGACTATGTAAAAAAGTGAACATGTCTCAAAACAACACCAAAATAAATGTGTACCTGTGTATGAGGTATGTGAATATGAGTGCAGTGTCCACAGAGGCCAGAGGTGGAGGATAACCCTGAACCTGCAGATATGGGTAGTTGTGAGCTGCCTGACAGTGAGTGCTGGGAATGTAGTCACATACTTGCCATAGCATGAATGTAGAGTTAAGAAGACAGCAATGAATAAGATGCTACCAGTTAACAGGTAAGCACTGAGTAGATCCTAGAAATTGTACAGGTCAGTTTCTTAGAGGTAGAAAATGAAAGCCAGAGCACAGAAGAGGTTGGAGCTAGAGTGAGCACCTCCCCTTCTCTCTGACACCTTTCTGCCTGGGTTCTAAAATGGGCCAGAGCTGTCCTCTCAGTGCTTTGAATGTATGCTGGAGAATGATGGGGTAGTATTGTTCTATCTCCATCTCTCATACTGTCTTCTGTTAGAATGGGTATCATCCAGTAGCCCAAGCTAGCCTCAAACTTGCTACATAGGTAAGGATGACCTTGAACTTCATTCCTCCTCCCCCTGCTTCTCCAGTGCTGGGATTATAGGTAAACTCTACCACACTTAGTTTATGCAATGCTGGGGATTGAACTCATGAATGCTAGGCAATCATTCTACTTGAGCCACATTCCCAGCCCATTTCTTCTTGGACTAACTCTAGGCAGGAGCTTGTGAATCCTCTAGGCACTAACACTCAATGCCAACCCTTGTCGGGTCTGCATCACCTAGTTTTAGGAACAAGTGGATATCTTTCATATATAATTCTTTAGAAAGAATTTCTTTCTCCATGAGTCTCATCCCTCTGAAGTGTTATCTGACTACTCTGTTCTTCCTCAGCAAGAAGCCTGTAAAGGGCCAGACAGTGGTGCACACGCCTTTAATCCCAGCACTTGGGAGGCAGAGGCAGGCGGATCTCTGTGAGTTCAAGGCCAGCCTGTTCTACAAAGCGAGTTCCAGGACAGCCAAGGATACACAGGGAAACCCTGTCTTGAACTGCACCCCCCCCCAGAACCCCTTCTTACTCCTGATAGTTCTCTAACTAATTTCTTATCAGTTGACTGCCTATTCTGGTCCTTGGCTTTGTATTGCCACACACAACCCTCTTTCTATAGCAGGATTCACTATGTAGCCCAGGCTGGCATCAAACTTAAATCCTCTGGCCTCAGCTTCCCAAATTCTGGGAATATAGTTATGTACCACCACATCAGCTTGAAATCACTCCTTAACATAATTGAATTCAAATTCAATATCTCCCCTACTAAAAACTCTATAGCATTCCCTTGAATAAAGTACTAATGTCTTTAGCAACTGTCAAATACTTTTTTCTTTGATGGTGTCTCCATGCAAATTATGAATTTGGACTACTGCTTCACACCATTTGTAAAACAAAACAAAAACAAAATAAATGAAAAATTCTTAGGTGGGATCAAATGCATGTTGGTAGCCAGACTGAGCTACAGAGTAAAGTCTATCAAAACAAAAACAAATGCAAAGGAGGTCCTGAATGGTCATAAAATGAAATCCTATCATCTCTATGATTTACAAAGTTGGAGGAAATTATATGTAACAGATTAAATAAGACTGACCAAATATGGATATATGGGATCTAAATACTGGTGACATGGGTTTTAGGACACACACACACACACACACACACACACACACACACACACGCACACATCTATCATCTATCTAGATATAGATATGTATACTTAGATAGATAGATAGACAGATAGATGTATAGACAGACATGTCTCTCCTATGTATATTTATATAATACAAATTTGATTTGTGTTTTTTCAAGGTTTATTTTTATTTTCACTTATGTATATATGTGTGGGTATATTCACATGTGTGGGTGCCTGTGCTGGCCAGATGAGATGGCAGATTCCCTTGGAGCTGGATTTGCAGCAGTTGTGAGATGTGCAATGGAGGTGCTAGGAACCAAACTCCAGTCCTCCACAAGAGCAGTACTCTTAAATGCTGAGCCCTCTCTTTAGGCCCTGGGGTGCAGTGTTTTGTTTTTAAGGAAGTTTTTTTCTGATAATGCTCAGAAACAGTACACTGGAAAGAGTGGCCTCTGTTCCTTCCAACCTTTTCTCCTGACCACTGGTCTCTGTCATGACACTTGCTTTTTACTAGAAGCAGAAAAGCAGAGTCTAGGACACCTGGGTCTTCTCTTGCAACCAATACTCACAAATACCTGTGTTGGTATACTATTGGATGCAGTGCTTTAAAAATCAAAACAGAGCCTGTAGCATAGGCTATTTTAAAACTTCCTTCTTAACTTACCCAAAAATCTCACAAAAATATCCCATTGCTGGAGAGAGCCCTCACGTGCCTTCTACCATTGAGTCTCAAAGTAATCAGTGCTTTGATTCTAACTGTGGGGACAAAAGGTGATCTGGTCTCTGCTGACCAGGTGCAAGTTTTATTAATAATTAAAAAAACTGAAGACGGGTGGTAGTAATGCACACCTTTGATCCCAGCACTCAGAAGGCAGAGGCAGGCGGGTCTCTTTGAGTTCGAGGCCAGCCTGGTGTACAGAGCGAGTTCCAGGATAGGCTCCAAAAGTCACACAGAGAAACCCTGTCTCAAAACAACAACAACAACAAAAACTGACCCAAGTTATAAAATACCTGCACAGACCAAGTAATTATGAGAAAGTATTGTTTTCAGAAAATTTAAGACATGACTCACAGAAATGTCAACTCATTAAAGAGGGAATGAACCAGTGGTAATGCTGGTTCAAACTGGCTGTTGCCCTTGAAAAGGAGACATTACCTTTAGGTTCTCTCCTTCCTCCCCTCCCCCCTTTCCTCAGTCTTTCCCCACTCTCTCCTCCCTCTTTTCTCCTACTCCTCTTCCTTCTTTTCCCCTGCCCCTTCAAAAGGTGTCTCAATTATGTAGCCCAGATAGGCCTTCAACCATGAGTCTACCTTAGCCTTCTGAATAGGTTATCTGGCATGTGCCACTGTGCTCAGCCTAGAAATGAATTTTCAAGAAAAAATAGTTTGGTTTTCAACTACATGAATCTCTAGAGAATTATTTTGTGTGAACAAAACAAATTCCAAAAGGTTATAGCCATACAATTCCACTTAAATTTTGTTTGAGACAGGGTCTCACTGTGTACCCCTAATTGGCCTCAAGCTCATAGAAGTCTGCCAGCACCTGCCTCCTGAGTGCTAGATATATATGGTATATGATGATAGCCAGAACCTTTGATGTTACATTTCTACTAGTACAAATTACTTGTACCTCTACTAGACAAAACTCTATAAATTTACACATAATTTTATGAATTCTAAGTCTTTACTTCTTGTGATCAGTGATTTAAACAAAGGAATGTCTAGATGGGTCAACAAAGCTCAATACAAAAGCCAGACTCAGACACTGACCTGTTTTGGGGGAGCCATAAATTAAGTTATAAATAATTTAAGGCCAGGCTTGAGGTGCATGCCTTTAGTCCTAGCCAGCCTGGTCTACAGTGTGAGTTCCAGGACAGCCAGAGCTACACAGAGAAACCCTGTCTCAAAATAAACAAAAAAAGAAGGAAAGGAGGAGGAGGAGGAGGAGGAGGAGGAGGAGGAGGAGGAGAAGTAGTAGTGGTGGTTTTTTCTATTTACACAGGCTGCTGGAAAATGAAACAGAAAATGAGGGTCCCAGCCAACTTTTACTGGAACCATGAGTCCAAACAAATCTTTCTTCTTTAAAGTCATTTCTCAGAGGCATTTTTTTATAGTGATGTGACCAGGCACATCTGGTTCCCCACCAACCCTGCTTCTTGCCTAGGGATCAGTGAGCCTGGCTGTGGGTTCTGGTTGTAAATCTCCCTCTTGGAACAGGGCCCCAGACCTTAGCACAACTGATTTCATGGTATAAGTACCATTCAGGCTGTAAAACTCAACACATAGCACCACCTGTCAAAACTGAAGCAAAGGCCTAATCCATCAAAGACCATGTAGTTCTGGGAAAGTCTCAGAGAGAGAGAGAGAGAGAGAGAGAGAGAGAGAGAGAAGGGGCCTTCCCATTTTTTCCCAATCTAGCATCCCAAGGAAGCAGATAGGTAGATAGATTGATAGATAGTAGATAGATAGTAGACAGAGAGTAGATAGATAGATAGATAGATAGATAGATAGATAGATAGATAGATAGACAGATAATAGATAGATTGATGGATACTCTTCCCCTCATCCCATGATTATTGAATTGTCCCATAGAAACTTATAGTTGACTCAGTCTACCTACCAAATTCCCTTCTAGGTCTAAAGTGTTTAATCCTCAGTTGCCAAGTATTCTGCGCCATTCTTTAGCTGTCCTTTTGTGGACTTGTTCTCAGCTAAAGAGAGCTACTTAGCCCAAGGTCACAGAAGGGCAGCCTGTATCTAATGACTGGTCAATATCAGGTATAATGACCCAGCCAATTAATACTTTTTAAAGGTTTATTTATTTTGGTCTGGAGAGATGGCTCAGCAGGCAGAATACTGTACACATAATAAATAAACTAATCTTTTAAAAAAAAGATTTATTATATATATATATA